>JAKOOJ010000007.1:82382163-82597163 GCA_022577455.1 Arizona elegans | reverse complement strand
CCACCCGTCATGCACCACTTCTACGCATGCGCAGAGCGTATTTGATGACGTCCAGGCAGGTGGGTGGAGCCTCCCACCACCACTCCTACTGGTTTGCCCAAACTGGGGCGAATCGATAGCAACCCACCACTGAAGCTTCCCCGGAAAAGCAATAGCAAGTCATTTCTCCAAGAAAAGAGTTCAGAAGCTACCAGACCAATGCTCGGCATGAGGGAATTTTTGCTTCTGCACCATTATGTTTTATTGACGGTTGTGTTTGGGCTGACTAAACTGCTGTTGTTGCCCTGTCATTGTCTGTAAAATAAGATTTCCACATAACTGTTGTGGCCCGTACGCGGCCTGTGCAGTTAGTAGCCGATTCCGACAGCGAGGAGGCTGGTGTGGTGCTGCGCCAGTAGCCTGTGCAGCTGGCGCTTGAGTCAGACAAGGAGGAGGCTGGAGAAGATGTGGTGCCAGAGGCGGGGATTCAGCCAGGGCCTTCAGAACCTCCAGAAGCTCCCATAAGTGAAGAGGAAGAAGAGGAGGAGCCTCTTCTCGATGCACGAGTGCGCAGAGCTGTTAAAAGGCAGGAGTGGCTCCTCAGGAGGAGGTCTCCTCGAGAGTAAGGTTTGGGGCTAATTGGACACTCCCCTAGCTTATTTAAGGAAGGATGACAACTGCATGCAATTTGCAGGAAACAACTTCGTTCATATTCCTTCGTGTCTTGATTCCAGAAACGTTAGATTTGGCTCGTTTCTCTCGTCAGTTTTCCTGCAAATTGCTTCTGGGCATTCTGCCAACCACAGTAAGATTACGGTTATCTGAAATACTGTGCCTCAGAATTGAGTTATTACTCTTTGGATTCTTGTCGGCTGTTAATGAAGTTAAATTAACAGCCCTTGTTCAGAAAAGTCTGATTTAAACTGTACTTGTGTTTGAACAACTACTAAGAAAGCTCATTAGTTGTCCTTAATTAGTAAACTAATGTTTGTATGGACTTGGTGTGTGCTGCATTCTTTGGGGTCCGTAGCTGGGGCAGAACAATAATGCAGGTCGGAAGAAGAAATGCATATAGGGCACTGATGATTTATAATATAGGCGCCACAGTTTGTTTTTTCAGTATCAGCAAGGGTCAGGTCCTCACTGCTGCTCTGATAAGGCAAATATTCTCCATATCAGAATAAATGATCGAGCCATTTTAATGCAATTTTTTTGATTAATTCATTGCATGAGTACTTCTCATGACAAATAACGCTGACCTTCGTTTTCCTCCATCTACATCGTTTTGCTTCCTTCTGAAACAGCGTTTCTCAGCCTCAAGCTGCTTTAAAATGTGTGGACTTCAACTCCCAGAATTCCCCAGTCAAACGAGAAGCACTATTGGAACGGGAAAGTCACAGCCAAGAGTAGCATCAAATAAAGCTTGTCTGATCTCAAGAAGATAAGGAAGGGTGGATCTGGCTAGTAATCCCTGGACAGTTCCGTTCAGTTCAAGTGTCATTGCCTTCTGGGAGATTGAGGGTCATCGCCCCAATTTGACTGGTGCGAACCGGGGGCAACCCACCAATGAGTAGGATGTGAAACTGAGCAGAGTTTGACCCAGGGATTGGCAACCTTAAACACTCAAAGAGCTACTTGGACCAGTTTCCTACAGGAAAAAACACACACCAGGAGCCACAAAACCTGGGTGGGCATGGCCAACGCAATGTCACTCCCACCCAGTCACATGACCACTTAGCCACGCCTACCCAACCACAAAACTATTCTCTCTCTCCCTCTCCCTATCTCTCTCCACCCTCCGTGTCTCTCTCCCCCTGTATCTCCCTCTCTCACCCCTCTCTACATATCACTCTGTATGTGTCTCTCTGTTGTGGCTCCGTTACCTGAGCCTGTGTCATTGGCAGGAGAGGACTCCGAGAGTGAAGGAGAGGAGTTGGCAAGGCCTCCCTCTCCAGGACCCTCCTCTCTGGCAATGCCTTCGGTGTCCACCGAAGGGCAAGAGATTGGGCCGGGGCCAAGCATGTCCACGCAGCCACAGATGGACAGTGATGAGGGTAATGAGTCTTGGCTGAATCCACGCCAGCGTCGCAGGGATAAACGCACGCAACAGAAGAAAAGGCGTGCCCGAGATTAGGCTGAGTCACTGGACCACACCCCACAAGGTATAAAAGGGAGCGTGGTGGCCAGTCAAACCTTGTGACGAACAAAGCTGAAAGCTTCCATGTCATTCTGCATTGCCGGACTTTTGGCTATAGACTTTGCTGGATTATCTCTGGACTTGATTGACTCCATAATTATTGAGCTGTTTCTTTTGACGTACCAGGAGTGGGGAGAAGTTATCTCTCCTCTTCGTAAATAATAAACTCTTGGCAGGCAGCCACTAGGTTGTTGCCAAGTTCCGTTATCATAAGGAAAAGGATTTTGCCGGCTGGTTTGGTCTTTAACTCTTAAACGTCTGTTGGTGTGTGTGCGCGTGGTTGGGGACGGAACACTCTCTATGTCTCTGTGTTTGTGTGTGTGTGTGTCTTTCCCCCACTCCTTTTGGGTGACCGTCCTCCCCCCCCCTCGTAACTCCCTGGCCAGCTGTGGCTGAGCCGGGAGCATTCGCACACGCAGGGAGACTCCAGCCTGAAGTGGCAGAAAGCGAAGGCTGCCTTATGTGCAAATGTGGCGCGAAGGCAGGTACAGGGCAGCTTCGTTCCTGCACTCTCCGGCGACTCTCTTCCCCCTCCTCCTCTCAGGATGCCCGGGACAGCTCTGGCTGAGCTGGGAGCTGCACACGGGCAGGGAAACCCTCCTCAAGCGAGCGCCAAAGCTGCTTCGGGCTGGAGTCCATAAAAGAAATAAGAGGGGCAGGGCAAACCAGTGATGGGACGGAGCCATGGCAGAGGGTCCAAAGAGCCACTTGTGGTTCCGGAGCCGTGGGTTGCCAACCCCTGGTTTGACCCAATCAAATATTTCTCTCTTCTTCCCCTGGTTGTAAAAACACTAGTCAAATGTGACAGTTTAAATTAGATTTGTGCAGAACATTGTGACTGAAACATTCTGCCCCCAAACATCCAATTCTGACCTTTCCCGAGGTATCACAAACTTTTCTGATGTTATTGGAAGTGATTTGACCTTGAAATGGGAATAAAATACGGCATTTGGGGGTCAGAATGTTTCAGCTTTGGAATGGCTTCATTATTTCTAGTTTAGCTGCAGATATGAAAGGCTATATGCATAGCAATGCGCTGTAATTACATATTTTCCAAACAAATTGCAGTCAAGCAAGACAAGTCAAATGGAAACATGAGCCTGCTAGATCATGATTTTCTGATGTCAAAGCAGCATTAAGAGGTGTGCTTCCAGCGTAGTGCTCTGAAATCCTTGTAATTAAGAAGAACAGTACTGCTAGACAAAGACGGACCGAGTTCGTTTTGTTTTCTGTTGCTCCCTTGTGGCTATTTCAAACAACTTGGCATCAGTAGCACCTCCATAGCCCAAGAGCTTGTGTGAAAACATTGATATAATTAATTTTAAAAAAGCTCTCATTGTATAACAGCACAGGAGCCGTGGCACCAGAGAATCCTTAATTTCCTTTAACAGCTGCCATAGTCTTCACCCAAGTTGAATATTTTACTAGTGGTAACATTTCACATGATCCTACTACTTACTACCCCTTAATTCAAATCCCACATGAGATCTTGAAGAAGGCAGTAGAATTTTTAGAATTAAGGCAAGTTTGAGAGATCTTATTTGTATTTTGAGACGCTGTCCGAGACATTGAATGAGATGCCTACAATTGTCCTGGAAATCTGAGTAGCCAACAAAAGACCTTTAAGGGGGTGGGGGAGTCTATGGCTTTGATCATATTGCTCCAAATATCTGTTCTGACCTAGGGTCCCTTAAAAAGCAGGAAGCAGAGTCCCCCTTTATTTACACGATTGTGAATTACTTTCATTCACAGTCAGCAACGCCTGTCCAAACAGTCTTTCAGAGGAATATTTATCAACACACTTTATCTTGCTTGGCAGGCTGCCACGTAACTTGTTTCCAACTGCAGTACAAGGCAAAACTTGGCACAGAGTCTCTTAAGAGTCACGGAATGAACGAATTGTTTCCTGCAAAAGCCCACTCCTCATTCTCTCTCGTTTCCTATGGGAGGGGCCAATCACCTCCAAGGTATGGCTTTACTCCCAAGTCGACCCTGCTTTCTGAGTTGATCTTGTCTTCTGGCAGCTCTGTGCATGCGCGCACTGGGAACGGGGTCCAGCAGTTCCTCTGCCTCTCTGCTGTCTAGCTCCCTCTCTGCCTCCGACGCAGAACCCTCGTCTGAGCTTTCCCCAGCCCCCAGGACTGGCCCAAGGTCCTCCCCAACCTCCTCATTATCCGACTCTGCTGCCAGCTCTGCTGGCAGGCCACAACATCATCTTAAAATGGCTAAGATTGGAAAACACTTTAATAGAGCTTCACTATTACAGATTTTGTTAGGTTTTAGACCTAAACTCAACACGAAGATTAGAGATGGAGCAAATTAGTCTCTCTGGCCAAAGGAAGATCATTTCTTATTTTCCCAGCCTGCTGATCAAGGTGTGCAAATTTTACAAAGCAGAAACTTCCTAACGAACAGATCATGTTCCTTAGCCATGACAAGCTGCTTTTGAGTTTCAAGCCTACTAGCAATAACTGTCCCCCCTGGGAGAAAAAAAATCATTAGCAATTGTTGGAGGATAAAAACAATTTCTCCTCCCCCAAAGTCTCACGTGAGCTAATATATAACCAAAACCATACTAATTGGCTCAGTTCCAGAAGAGGCAATTATGTAAGCTGAATTGCCTGATTTATCAGTGCCATGTTTATCTACAACTTTTCTCATCCTCCCCCATTTGGACCTAACTCAGTATCTCTCACAGTACCTGATCTTATGTGTTAAAAGACTAAATGCAAACTAAACACACATACTAAATACACATACACAAAACAATTCAGACAGAACCCACAAGCGTTTGTCACAAGATGTCCATGCAACACAATAGGGAGAGAAAGGAACAAGGTACAAGATCAATCACATGATACACTCTCATATATCAAAAGCATTTCGAAAGCAGTAGCTCCCAACATCTGCAAGTGGGATTGCACACCGCCCAGAGGCTACCATAAGAGGATAAATCATGCATTGCAAAGATTGCCTTGGAGAGGGGAGATATTTTTAATGTAATCTACCAGATCCTCTGCATGGATTGCCGCTGTGACTAAGGACAAACAGGAAGGAAGCTGACAATCAGATTGCAAGAACGCAAGTGAGTGGTCAGACAAGGTGAACCCAACTCATTGGTAGCCTTACATTGCGACAAACAAGGGCATACATAACAGTTTTGCAGATTGTTGGATGAGCGGATATAAAAACAGCCAGGGAAGTGATTGAAATGGGCCTCTCACCAGTGAACAGGAGTGCTGATTTACCACCAGTTTACCAAGTACTTAGGAGGTGGGGGCTTGACAGCACAAGGAAACAACTTAATAGCCAGCCATCAACACCCCAGTCAACAACTAAAAACACACACACAACCAAGCACCATATAAATATACAGAGAATAGCCCAAAGCACACAGTCTGCTAGAGGGAAGTTCCCTGAGGATGGGCTCCAACACGAGTCCAAAATTTGGAGAACTAAACTTTTTTATCCTAGTGACTGACCCAGATTGGGCCCTAAATACACATGCTATCACAATGGATATTAATAATACTACACATGCCAAGTGTCCCAATATTGGAGTTCATAAACAGCTCCCTTGGTGAATATGAGGCTTCCTACCTCACTCAAGAAAGCTTCAGGATTTTTCAATTTTCAACATAGAGACGCAAAAACACATATATATCTCCATCACTTGGCTATGCTGAGGTGGATAGGAGTTAAGAGTTTGCTATTTTCTCAGTGTTAGGTGTATTAGAATGTAAGAAAACACAATGACGTTGGGGCAAAATAAGAGACAATGTTCTTGACGATATTATTCTCTGTGGTGGCACCTACCCTCTGGAACAATCTACCCCCAGAGATACGAGTGATCCCAGACCTCCGGACTTTTCGTCGGGCCCTTAAAACCTACCTCTTTCAGTTAGCCGGGCTGTCCTGATTTTATGATGGTTTTTTAAAATTTGAAATTGGTTTTAAATTGAAATGTTTTAAATTATGGGCCAAATTATTTAATTATTTTAAATCTATTTTAACTTTTGTATATAAAGTGTTTTACTTGGCTGTTCACCCCCCTGAGTCTGAAAGGAGAAGGGCGGTATAGAAATTTAAAATAATAATAATAATAATAATAATAATAATAATAATAATAATAATAATAATAATAATAAATTGTGTGTTGTCCCGATTGTAATTGGAGCCCTTGGAGCAATACCCAAAGGGCTACCTCGCTATTTAGAAATTCTAAATTTGCCGGACTTGAACATTTTGACTCTACAAAAAACCACCTTACTCGGAACAGCTTACATCCTCCGATGATACCTTAACAGTTCCTAGGTCCTTGGTTAGGACTCGAGCTGCTGAGCTATTAACCAGCCTCAAAGGCTGTGAATCTCACTAAAGATTAACTAATAATAATAATAATAATAATAATAATAATAATAAAAATAATGTTAAGAAAAAGTACCACGATGGTGCAAGAAAGCAGGAAATCACAATTTCTCCCCAAACACCATGACCTAGAATTCTAGGTCAGAAAGATAACCAAGCCTAACCCCACCAGAATGTCATTGTGTGATTTTTTCCCCCCACAATCCACAGCATCAAAGCAGACATTTATATAAAGAGGCTTTATTTATGTACATAGGAATGTGACGTTCACCACTCTCCTTACAAAGAAATCTCTGAATTGGACAAATAATCTAGAAGTTTCTGCACTTTAATCCAATAAATTTTCATGTATTTACATTCAAGTTTACATTATGTACTTCAAGTTCCATATTGGAAGCCCCTGGAAGATTTCAGCTTGCCTCTTCTTAACACAAGAATATGTTTGGTGAGGGAGAAGGAACATCTGGAGAACATTTGATGGATAGTCTGTCCAACGGTCCACCAGTTGAAACTGAACCGAGGAAACCATTTTTAAGGGGCTTCTCTTTCTGTTAGGTGAGTGTTCCTCCTATCACCACCCAAAACATCTATGGCTGGATGCAAAATTCTCCTCTACCTTTCCAATTTACGGATGAAATCACTCTTGGCAATTTCTTAGATTTTTTCTTATCATTCATCCAGGCCAGGGTTATCTAAACATTCTTCTTTTATTTGCCACAATCCCTGTCTTGAGTACCAAAGAGGAGTGCTGTTTAGGGAAGGGCAGTGGCATCTGTGATTTCTCCATTTTGGTAGCGTTTACAAGCCGAGAAGATCAGAAACCCCGATCTTTTCTTCTAACACAGCTGGGTTTTCAGTGCCTTGAGAAATATTGTTCCCGCATCCCGTTGTTCGAAAGACAGGCTATAGCAATCCTATGTGCATTGGCTAGTTCATCATAATCAATACTGCAATTTCATTTTTTTAAAAAAAATTACAATAGAAAAATAGTCCATAGTTCGCTAATATGAAAACAAAGAAACAAACATGCCACAAAAATCCAGTTTAGGATGCTTATTATTCTTGCTTATTCCAACAGGTAAGTTCTCTATGCAGGGTGAACATCTGGCAATATTAATGCCGTTTTCTTCTTTTATGGAAAACGTAGATTTAGCTTTCCCAGTTATTCCAGTTTCAGCATAAATATCCCTCCTCCTGCCTTATCAAAGAATTGGCAACATCTTCATCTCAGTGTGCTTCTAAGATATGCAGGGCAGTATCCTGAGGGACCTGAAGAACAATAGATGGTCCAGTTTGTTCTTCAGACAGATGTTCTTTCATCTGTCCAGAGAGCTATGAGATGGTTTCTTGGATCTTATGAAATGGGAAAAGATGTTTTAAGCTGGTTCAAAATGGAGCCATTCTTCATATACGGAGCGTAAGAAACAAAACTTGGCTACCGGAGCCTCTGGAAATATGGTCACATGAATAAAAACATCTCCATTCTTCATGTTGTTTCTTTTGTGGAACCAGTAGCAGAAAACTGGGCAGGCACCCCATCTAGTTCAGATTCACGAATAAAAATCACTGCATCTCCACTGACATTTATTAGACACTGGGCCTGCAGCAACGAAGAAGGGATATTCAATTATATGCCTCATGGACTTCGAAACTGGCAGTTTCTGATAAACTTACAGAGACTTTTAAAATGTGGGGTGGTTTCGGCAGCTTCACAAGTTCTAGATATAGAACTGGGGAGGGGGGGGAGAAATATACATGATACCAATGGCCCTATATGGGATTCGGCAGATAGTTAGAGCAGTTATCAGGATAAAGATGTTTTGGATTAGTGTTCGTGTACTTTTCTGTCTTTAAATTTTTTTAATGATTTTTACATAATTTATAAATTACATAATTTATAAATTGCCACCACCATCTAAGGGGTAAGTGATGGTAAGCGATGTCCAGAATTCATGGCCATCCTGGTTGCAGAGAGGAGGGATTGGTTATGCTTGCAAAGTCTCAAAGGGGTAGATCAATGTTCCTCAACGTGGCAACTTTAAGATCGATGGACTTCAACTCCCAGCATTCCCCCGACAGCATAGCTGGCTGGGGAAATCTGGAAGTTGAAGTCCACACATCTTAAAAGTTGCCATGGTTGAGAAACACTGAAGTAGACAGTGACCGCTATGCGGTCAACAGATATCCAGGTCTGCTTTAAGGACTTGAATCACAGATGATGGAATTTATATCACATTTATCTCAAATTAGGCGTGGGTCTGTAGGTGGAAAGAAAATAATTATTTTGGAGTCTCCGTTTGGAGTCTCAAAGCTGCATACCTTTTAGAGATGCATGAATTATTTAAAATTTAAATAATTTAAAATTATTTAAAAGCCTGGTGGCTCAGCAGACTAAAAGCATTGTGATTAACACCAGCTGTCTGCAATTACTGTAAGTTCGAATCTCACCAGGCTCAAGGTTGACTCAGCCTTCCATCCTTTCTAAGGTAGGTAAATTGAGGACCCAGTTTGTGGTGACAATAAGCTGACTTTGTATAAATATACAAAAGGAAGAAGGCTATTGCTTAGCACATTGTAAGCCACCCTGACTCTCCGGAGAAGGGCGGCATATAAATCAAATAAAAAAAAAAAAAGTTAACAAAACATTGTTCATATTTAACCCAGGTAAAATGCAAGGCCTGGTTCCTAATTTAAGCAGAACTTATCAGTTTTGGGGTAAATAACAGATCTGGGATGCCCAGGACGACATGCCAGCCTATTGAAGAATGGAGTAATCCATAATTTAAAAGTTACATCCCAACAGATTAAGCTATCTAATGTTTTGGATTTATTTCCAAAAATGTTTTTGGAGTATGAAGGAGCATGAGCCCAGCATTGATCATTACCTATTAAAGCAGCTGCATCTTGGATTGCATGGACAGCAGACATGCAACCCTAGAAAAAGATACTGCTGTTTTAAGTGTAGCAAACAGGGCTACCGGTATGTCCATGCCGCTACACACTAGGAAGGACCGTTTGCAAATTATTTTTGAAGCACTGGATGTTGTTTTGCAAACTCATGGGTCTGCAAAGGTCTCTTCCTTTTGGTTCTGAAAATTCCAGAAACAAGTCATGAATGGTTGAATTTGGCCATCATCTTCTCCGCAAAACGTTGTGGGCTTTGGGGTCATCACAACGAACCTCCAGATGGACACCAAGAGGGTTTGGTAAGGCTAGCATATTTACCTGGTTTTTGTTTGGGTTTTCCATAAACACACACTGCTTCATGATGTAGGAGACTACCGCATTTCCCCCAAGTGCTGCCACGTGAGCTCGGACCATCGCAAACACCTCAGCGACAAATGCATGCAGGAAGCCACTCACACCACCTTCCTGTAAAACATATACAAATAAATTGTTTGAATACAGAACAACAGAGTTGGAAGGAACCTTAAAGGTCTTCTAATCCAACCCTCTGCTCAAGCAGGAGACCTTATACAATTTCAGACAAATGGTTGGCCAATCTCTTCTTAAAAACGATGGAGCAGCCACAACTTCTGAAGACAAGTCATTCCACTGATTAATTGTTGTCATTTTGAGGAAATTTCTCTTTAGTTCCAGGTTGGATCTCTTTTTAAGGATCTTCTACCAGTTACTTCTTGTCCAGCCTTCAGGTGCTTTGGAGAATAGGTCAAACCCCTGTGTGTGACAGCCTCTCAAATTTTGGAAGACAGCTATCATGTCACTCCTAGTCCTGCTATTCGTTAGACTAGACATACCCAGTTCCCTCAATTGTTCATTGTATGCTCTAGCCTCCAGCCCCTCTCCTCTCAATCACCTTTGTTGCTCTTATCTGCGCTTTTTCTACTCTCAACTGAAGTGAAAAAGAAGTGGTTTAAACATGTAGGCCTTCAAAGTTGTTCTAATTAATTGAGAGCTAAGTGTCCATTGTCTCAAAAGAAATAACCTTCTCAAATTGAACTCATAAAAAATGGTTGGGATATTTACATTTCAGCTTCCCCAGTGAGAAAATCCTGATTTATTATCAAGATAAACAGGTTACAATCACAATAAAGAGAGAGATCTAGCTCTTTAAAAAAAAAAAGGAAAAAAAAAAGAGATTCATTTTGTAACTTTTGTGGGAAAGACTGCTATATGCTGTAGCTCTGCTACAGAATCTGAAAACCAAACCCAAGGGATGGACTAATCTCATAAACACTTGGACTGATGTGGTGGAATGTGAAACATGCAGAACAATTTAGGGCCGTGATGGCGAACTTATGGCACGTGTGTCAGAGGTGGCACGTGTAGCCGTATCAGTGGGCACGCCAGCTCAGCTCTGGTTTTCAGGCCTTCTGGGCCCACCAGAAGTAGGGAAACAGGCTGTTTCCTGCCTCCGGAGGGCCTGGGGGCTGGGGGGTGGGGGTGGGGTGCGAGGCCCATTTTTCTTTCTCTCCTGGCTCCAGATCCTCTCTATGCATCTGGGGAGGGCAAAAACAGCCTTCCCCACCCACTTGGAGGCCTAAACGGCCTGTTTCCCAACTTCTGGTTGGACAGGAAGTGACATTTTTTGCTGTCCTCAGACTCCAGAGACTCCATCACGTGCCAGGAGTGGAGTGGGGGGGGGGGAGAGGGAGTCACACGTGCATGCACAGGGCGCATAGAATTATGGATGTGGGCACACGCTTGCATGAACCACCACCCCTCCTGGCACACGATGGCAAAAAGGTTAGCCATCACTGATTTAGGGTCAGCCTGAAGATGGAAAATATTGCCCAGAGAACAATAAATTATAAACCATAAGACATATGAAAAGGTACTCAGAGAGATGGAGTCCCACAATACCAAGCAGGCTACAGGCTCCCATACCACTGAAAATCATAACTGTAGGAGAATGGGTGGCAGAGCCTGAGGGTGGAGTCAAGAGAGTCATCAGCCTAGAGTCACTATGTAACTACAAATGGATGAAGTCCAACCCCTCTTGAATTCCACTGACCTTTATCTAGCACCAAAACAGTGGTAACTGTTAGTTGATTTCTAGGCATTAACATGGGTAATAATAAATCAATTTAATTGGAACTTCAGGTGTGATCCTGGTCTTTTGCACCTGACAACAACTGATGTTAAATGGTGGGGCCCTTGGTGCTCTCTGAGCTTGTTGTTTTCTTGCAGGTGTTTCATTAATAATGAAGGGCAATGAAATGTCTGGAAGAAAACCACCAGGTTGAGAGGGCATCAAGGATACCCCAGTTCAACCCAGAACTTCAAATATTCCATAGATCTTAAATTGAATCTGTACTGATAATTCATGTTCTCTCCTAGTTGAGAGCCTTCAGATCTTCATGGCAACCAGCGTGAAGTACTTCTCTTCCATCCATGTTACTTTGCTAATGTAGAATTTAGATAATATCTATAAGGATATCGTGTCAAAAGGGGGACAAGAAATTGCAACTTGACTGGCATTCAATTTATATAGTTCTCTACAGGAGAACTAGCAGACGAGATCCACAGCAACCTCTTCTACTGGAAAGAGTGCGGCAGGGTAGTCCCATTGGGGTGAGAAGGCTCCTTAAGATACTCTGGAGCAGGGGTGTCAAACTCGATTTGAGTGCCGCATCAGGGTTGTGTTTGACCTTGGGGGGCCGGGGTGGGCATGGCCAGCTCGATGTCACTCGTGTCGGGGACGACTATGGTGGCCCGAGCGCTCTGCCAGTGAAAACGGGCTCCCGAGCTCTGTTTTGGCTATGATGGTCTCCTGCAACCCTCTGCCAGCGAAAACGGAGCTTGGGAGTGCCACCTGCAGCCCTTGCAAGCTCCATTTTCGGCTGCAATGGCCTCCTCCCAAGCTCTGTTTTTGCTGACAGAGGCACTGTGGGCTGGTTCTTCGCTGTTTACAGGGTGGTCCCACAGGCCAGATCTAAGCATCTCGTGGGCCGGATCCGGCCCCCATGCATTAAGTTTGACACTCCTGCTCTGGAGCCTTGCCACATTTCAGACCTAAGTCCATGGTATACTCCAAACCTGAACTCAATCCTGCCTGCAATTAATCATGGCAGAAATACATTTGTCAGCTCACCTCTCGTAGAGAAGTGGTTTCTCGTATGAAGAACATGTTGATGATTCCAAGGTATTTCGTTATTTTTGCCCCGGGGATGAAAGAAAGCGGTGTCATCTTCACAACTGGCACAGTGGAGTTCATTCCCATGGGTCCCAGACGGTTACGGCACTGTCCTTCGGTCAGTGGACTTGGCTTGTCAAGGGAGATGGCTACACAGAGCAAAGAGAGAGAGGGAGATAAATTCAACTGGAACTCCGGGCAAACCGGCTGGAGGCAGCACCAACAGTGACCCTTCCACATGGGTGTGAGAGAGCTGGGTGACCACATTCAGCTGCCTGTGATGCTCAGCCAAAGAAAGCGAATTATCATGCAGCACATGCAAGTGAGAGGCCAGAAGCTTGATTGGGATTTATTTTGGGAGAAAAGGATCATTCCTGCAAAAGGAAACACGGAGGCCAGCAGCTGCACAGACAGATGATTGGTTACAAAGTGGATCTACAGAAAAGGGTGGGGTGGGGGTGAGAGGGTAGAGTGGAAGGATTCCAAAAGGGAGTCAAAATTTGATGAACATTTTCTGCAAGAAGGAATGACAAAAGTCTACAGGAAAGAGTGTGAAAGTTGACATGTTCCACTTTTTTTTTTTTTTTTGGCTGTTTTTGCAAATTTGGTCTAAGCTCTTCCATCTAAATCGTCATCTTGAGCAAATAAAGCAAAACCTAGGGAAGGACTTAAATGAGAATTTTTTAAAAAAAACAACAAAACTCACCATGGATTAATTCGGTAATTACCGCCCTGCAGGTCACATAGGGAATCCCTGCATGTTATGAGTAATTTCACTGCGGTATACATACATATTCTGCCATGCAGAGTATGTATATTTTTGAGGGTGGGGTGGTGGGTGGGGTTACAATTCACAAGCCTATTGGCCACCGGTACATATGTTGGCAATGATTCGGGGAGCCACGCGCTCCAAAATTAACCGTTTTTGGACAGACCCCGTGTGTCTGCAGCTTTCACACTCGGGACACTGATTTTTGCAACGCCACTATTGAATACGAAGCTCTGCCCTTTGCCACTGAGAGATCAGAATCTAGGCTCCCAATGATCAAAATGGGGTAGAAACGGCTGCCTACTTGTCTTAATTGATCCACGCCTTATGGTTTGAGCTTTCAGTTTAATGAATTCTATCCAGCTGTTGCATCTGTCTGCAAAGGAACTGTAATCAACTGAAGTGGCTGGAAACACAGACAGAGAAACAAAAGGGGAAAAAAAGAAAAGAAAAGGAAAATATGGATGACGCCCCTTTGCCCATTGAAGCCTTCCTTCTGATGAACCCGTCATCTTGATTTGTATCCCGCCTTTATTATTTTTATCAATAACTCAAGGCGGCGAACGTATCCAACACATCTTTCTCCTCCTATTTTCCCCATTCACAACCACCCTGTGAGGCGAGTTGGGCAGAGAGAGAGAATGACTGGCCCAAAGTTACCCAGCCGGCTTTAATGCCTAAGGCAGGACTAGAACTCAGTGTATCCAGCAAGTTATTGGTTTTCCCAAGCCTTTCAATGAAATTTGAATGGAGCTAAGGTAGTGCATTATTTGTCTAAATTTACGTATCTATATAAATGAGTCACGGGGTGCGATGGCTCAGTGGTTAAAGATGCTGACCTTATCAGCGAGAGAGCTGACAGCCCAGGTTCGAGACCTGAGTGCTGCGCAATGGGGTGAGCTCCTGTCCTCATCCCAGCTCCTGCCGGGATGCAGTTCGAAAGCATGCAAACACGAGTAGATTAATAGGTACCACTTCAATGGGAAGGTAACAGCATCCCGTGTGCCTTTGGCATACAGTCATGCTGGCCACATGGCCATGATAAATGTCTTCGAACAACGCTGCCTCCCTCAGCCAAGAAATGGAGATGAGCAGCGTGCCCGAGAGTCGAACCTGACTAGCCAGGGAAATCTTTCCTTTTACGTACAATTTGGTCATGCTTATAGGGAATTGTGTATGTGTGTGCGTTTGTGTGTATCTCCTATAAGAATGACCAAATTCATTAAGAGCACTTGCCCATTATGAGCGTATTTCGCAATTATTTGCAATAATTCAGAGCTTCGTATTTTCCCAGAAGCCTACAGTCAATTCTAAAGTGTTTCCAATTTGGTCAAAGATTTCTATAAATTGGTATCACTAAAGTCAGCACAGGGACTTCTGAAGCCATTTTTATTTCAATTGTCTGCCATAGGTTGATGCCAAGAGGGCCAGAGGAGAGTTTCTTTTCATATATGTACATTAAACATATTGAATAAGTGTTTTAAATCAGGGGTCTCCAACCTTGGCAACTTTAAGATTTGTGGACTTAAGACAAAGCTGGCTGAGGAATTCTGGGAGTTGAAGTCTACAAGTCTTAAAGTTGCCAAGGTTGGAGGCCTCTGATTTAAAGCACCCTTATGAAAAATTATATAGAGGTGGGGGAATTGTTGAATTTCTGAATAAATGTTAAATACCTTGAATCAACTCAGACTAAGTAAATATGTTTAGTAAATATGTTGAGCTAGACTAATTTAGAATAAGTGATATGAAATATCCAAGAAAGTTAAATCAGATGTAATTTGGCAAATAGAAAAGACATTCAGATTAATCCTTATTACACACTGTGAAAATCTAAAGCAAGATATAAAGTAATCGGCACAAATTGGACCAATGGAGAAAGTCAGACACCGTTCTGACAATTCTTAGGATTCAGGTAAACATTCCTGATAACATTCATATTTAAGATTATTGAGCTTGGAATATTAATGGCACTTTCTCCCAGCAATGCCTAGTCAACTAAGGCAACAGTTCTAATGTATGAAGTGGAGGAATGAGCAAGATAAATAAATACTTCTTGCAAATCCATCATTCAAATTTATGAGTTTACTCAGCCAATTCATCAGATCAGAGCATTTTGTCAAATCCATTTAAAATTTTATATTTTACCTTGAAAGGCCTGGTTCATAAACTCCGTGTGAGATTATTTTATGATACTGGAACATCTCATTTTTTTCAGTATGTTTTATTTTCAAATAAAAACTGTCTAGATAACTGTTCGTAGACAGTCATCAAAACTGCTAATGACGACTCCGTGATGGGAAGTCATATTGATATACTCACAGCTCCTTTACTATACCCATCCCTGTCCTTTGTTTAAAAAAAAAAAAAATCCAGGGGAATTCAAAATTATATTAAGGGAAGTTGAAAGTCAATAACCAACATCATTTCAGAAAATTGTTCTGGACAACAATACATTGAAACCCATTGTTGTTTCCAATATGTATTTTGGATACCAATAAGCCATATCAGAGCATGCTTTCCAAGGTAACTAGTGTTTGGAAGATTTAGTGTTATATCTCAAATGTATTCCCAACAAATCCAGGAATGCATTTCCTGTTCTGGCTTTCAGCTAAATCAAGTAAACTCACCTCTTTGACCAGCTGGTATACCTGCGTGGGAACTTGCATTCTCCAGGTCCTCTAATAAGACAAAATGAAGTCCACCAATATGATATAGGCAGTGACAACTCTATTAATTCAGATTTCTTTTCATGTCAGTTTTCAGCAGCGATCTGCTTAAAACACCCCTTTAATCAACTGAAGTCACTGAATATCAATGTTCAGGACCTATTAACCACAACATGAAGAGTGAATGCTCTATTACATTGAAGTTCAATTTGGCAATGAACGTGATGGAAGTTTCATCTGGATGCTATTTTTATGGAAAAAAATAGGGACTTTTTTTCCTGCAGGGTTAGAAACCATCCATGATCCTGATTACACTGGCAGTTTCCTGCCATTTTTATTTGCAAAAATATGTATTTTTGAAGGGTAAAACTGAAGCATACCCTCTAAAAAAAGGTACATCATAATAAAAAATATTGTTAAACAAACAACAAAAATGCTAAATATTCCCTCTAAAGCTCAGCCCTGCAGATATATGTGACAGGGTTACAGGTAATTCTCAACTTACAACCACAATTGAGCCCAACACTTTAGTTGCTAAGCAAAACAGTTGTTAAGTGAGTTTTGTCCCGTTTTATGACTTTTCTTGGCACAGTTGTTAAGTGAATCACTGCACTTGTTAAATTAGTAACACGGTTGTTAAAGTAAATCTGGCTTTCCCCCATTGACTTTGGTTGACAGCAGTTGCAAAAGGGGATCACATGACCCCGGGACGCTGTAACGATCATAGATATGAGTCAGCTGGAAAATATCCAAATTTTGATCACATGACCATGGGAATGCTGCAACGGTCATCAGTGTGAAAAACAGTCAAAAGTCACTGTTTTCAGTGCTGTTATAACTTTGGTCACTAAACAAATTGTTGTAAGTCGAGGACTACCTATAGTCTATATCAGTGATGGCTAACCTTTTTGCCGTCGCGTGCCAAAAGCAGGGGGAGCACTGTGGGGGGGGGGTCACGCGCATGCGTGCCCACACCCATAATTCAATGGCCCCCTGTGCCCCCCCACGCTCCCCCCGCTTTTGGCACACGACGGCAAAAAGGTTACCAGTGGGCCTGTTTTTTGTCCTCCCCAGGCTCCAGAGGCTTTCTTGGAGCCTGGAGAGGGTGAAAATGGCCTCCCCCCCCCAGAGGCCCTTCAGAGGTCCGAAATGGCCCGTTTCCTGACTTCCAGTTGGCCCGGAAGGCCATTTTTTGCCCTCCCCAGGCTTTCTTGGAGACTGGGGAGGTTGAAAACAGCCTTCCCCACACCCTCCCCTGGAGACCCTCCAGAGGCCAGAAACAGCCCGTTTCCCAATGTCTGGTGGGCCCGGAAGGCCCAAAAATCAGCTGGCCGGTGCGCACATGCGTGCTGGAGCTCAGCTAGGACAATGCTCATGTGCCCACAGATATGGCTCCGCGTGTCACCTGTGGCACGCGTGCCATAGATTCGCCATCATGGGTCTATATCAAGTATAATAAACTCATCATATTAAAATATTAAAACATTTTTATTAAGTTAAATCAATCAAAGTCTGCCTTTTGGGGGTTATGTTCTGGTCTGCAGCCTCCTCAAGCTGTCACCCCCTAGAATAGGGAGTGAACAAGACTAGTGATACTCAACCCAGTTACTACTGGGAATTGTATACTGTCTCTCCTTTGTGGCTAGCTAATAGAGGACCTGCCATCTCCAATTAACGTGAATGAGGGAGGAAGTAAAATTATCTGGCCTTTTACTTCACTGATTCTAGTCTCATCTTTCTCCACGGATTCACATTGAATTCCTTACTTGGCTGCATCTCTCTGCCCACCAAGAAATGTGCCATTTCAGCCTTCTGGAGGAAGTTGACAATCCCCACAGGTAAAAACTCCTGGCATACAGGAAGATTCTGTTATCAAGCGGCACATATTCATGATCCTTTCTAAATAACTGACTTTCCTTGTGCAGGAATTCTGCACTGTAGCTGGAAAAAAACCAGGTAGTCCTTGATTTATGACCACAAATGAGCCCCAAATTTCTGTTGCTAATTGAGACAGTTGTTAAATGAGTTGTGCCTCATTTTACTCCCAAATCCCAGCTGATAGGGAGGAAATGGGGATTTTGCAGTAACTTTCCCCTGGATTGGGGAGGGAATGGAGATTTTACAGTACCTTTCCCCTGCCATGCCCACCAAGCCATGCCACGCCCACCAAGCCACGCCCACAGAACCGGTAGTAAAAAATTTTGAAACCCACCACTGGATGATGACAGAGGCGATGTTCAACCTTCAAGCAAATAATTTGCCTTCAGCAGCAGATGGCTAAATTATATTCTGCTGTCCAAGGTGCTGATCTTAAAAAAGACCAAATAAGCCTAAACACCAAAGGCTTCGGTTTTAGCTACGCAGCCATTCCCGCAGAATAAAACTAGTCCTTGACTTACGACTACAACTGAGCCCCAAATTTCCGTGGCTAAGCAAGACAGTTTTACGTGAGTTCTGCCCCAATTTAGGCACAGTTGTTGTTGTTGAAAATCTTGCCACAGTTGTTAAGGAAATCATTGCAGCTGTTAAGTTAGTAACACAGTCGTTGAGTGAGCCTGGCTTCCCCCTTGACTTTGCTCGTTAGATCGTCAAAGCTGATCCCACGACCCTGAGACACTGCAACCGTCATAAATATGAGTCGGTTGCCAAGCGTCTTGAATTTTGGTCATCACATGACCATTGTCGTAAAAATATCCCAATAAAAGAAACAGGAGACAGCAATCCAATAAACAATAATTCTTACTTAAAGATTCAGAGGTTGGTTTCATGAGCAATTTGGAACATGAATAGCCATCGTAACACAACTTGCATCAGTGACCCATTGCAATGAGGTCCACAGACGATAGCTAAGTCCAGCGAGGAATATCTACGGCCAGTGGCCCTGATCTGAGACCCATCTTCTTCTTTTATAACCTTATTCTGACAGCCCCTCAGTAAATGGAATTTTACTGACGTTACTTCCTTGTATTCCATACTGACCCGTCAGTTGGCACATACTTGCGTGTACATGTGAAATGTCCTACCATCTGCTACTTTCCGCTCCTTATTTCTCAACGCTTCTAATGTTCCTAGTCTAAAATAGCCTCTGAAACTATTTACTTTGCAAGTACATGTTACATGAAAACTCAAACTGCCCAAGGAGCTGCTGATCCAGTTCTACAGAGGAATTATTGAGTTTGTCATCTGCACCTCTATAACTGTCTGGTTTGGCTCTGCAACCCAACAAGACAGACACAGACTTCAGAGGATAATTAGAACTGCAAAAAAAACAATGGCTACCAACCTGCCTTCCATTGAGGACCTGCATACTGCATGAGTCAAAAAGAGGCCTGTGAAAATATCTACAGACCCCTCACATCCTGGACATAAACTGTTTCTACTCCTACCCTCAAAACGACGTTATAGAGCACTGCACACCAGGACAACTAGACACAAGGACAGTTTTTCCCTGAATGCCATCACTCTGCTAAATAAATAATTCCCTCAACACTGTCAAACTATTCACTAAGTCTGTACTACTATTAATCTTCTCATCGTTCCCATCACCCATCTCCTTCCACTTATGACTGTAACCTTGTTGCTGGTATCCTTACGATTTATATTGACTGTTTCCCTATGACTGTCATTAAGTGTTGTACGTTATGATTCTTGATGAATATATCTTTTCTTTTATGTACACCGAGAGTGTATGCACCAAGACAAATTCCTTGTGTGTCCAACCACACTTGGCCAATAAAGAATTCTATTCTATTCTGTTCTAAAATTGCTTTAGCATAGCAGATTACAAATATCACGTTATTCTTAGGAGATCATTCCAGCTGACACTCCAAGATATAGCAATTCATTTGAGGCCTAGTATCATTTTGAGGCCTATATAATTTTAGCAAAATCGCAACCCAGTTTTCTTTTTCTCACACCATGGAGATGCTGCAACGGTCGTAAGTGTGAAAAATGGTCATATGTAACTAAACGCTTAACCCTGTTGGCGTTTAGAAGAATATACGTTTGAATAATGTTTGTACCTAATGCTGAACTGAAATCAATAATCACGTTTTTCCTAAAAAAAAGTAAAGATGAGTTGTAAATCAATGGTACATTGCCCTGCTGTCAAAATTACGTTTAGATATCTTGGGGTCTAGAAGCTGAGAGATTCACCTGATGAACTAACTGTCTGAACAAAAGTTTGCTGCACTTCCTACAGTTGATGCTAAATGAGCTATTTGCTGACATGACACCACATACCCATTTACTGGCCAATAGGTTTTTTTTAACAAGTACAGTTTTACACAACTCAGAAACATATTTAACTCTAACAAGTTTTCAGAAAGACAATAACAGAACGAAACAAAAAGAGAGCTACCTACTCGATTAAAAGATTAATCAAGAAAAAGGCTAAATGGCAATTTAGTGAGGATGCTGGTGAAAGAAAACTCACCAAGCTAACAACAAAAACAGCGTCCAAGTATCAAAGCAGAGAGAATCGGGAAACAGTGGCCAGTACAAGATTATAAAAGTGTCCTTGCAGTACAGGGATTAGCCACGCTACATACAGTAATGGCCTACTTTATATTGTTAAAATCATGCATTGTCAGCCATCTTAATCATAATTTACTATGTTATTAAGCTATGTTAGTCTGTTGCAGAAAAAATGTGCAGTGCTCTATTGTCGGGTGCAAAAGACCAGGTCCACCTGTGAAGGTTCAATTAAACTGATTTATTGCTAAAAGCCTAATCACAGGAATCTTCTCAACTACCGCTGGACACCTTCTTAGCGTTAGATAAGGGTCAACAGTGCACAAAAGGGGTTGGACTTAGTTCTCTTGTGGCCACGTAGGGATTCCAGGCTGATCCCCCTTTTCACTCCACCTCCAGGTTCTGCCATTCCTTCACCTATATCTATCATTTTAAAAGCTAAGGAATTTATCATGGTATACATCTTCATGGACAGAGTTTAATTATTCTCCTTTAGTAGATAAGTAGAAATATAAACATAAATAAAGTCAGTGACAGCTTAATTATCTAAATATTTGGAAAAGAGGGATTGGGATAACTCAAGACCAGTAAGAAATGATCTGGGTCGGTTGACTAAGCTAACTACCAAGCTGTAATTCAACAACTTCACATTCAATTAAACATCTTTTTTTCAGAGTCCTGGATTTATCAGAATAGCACTTCTATGTCTGATAAATTCTACTCTTAAGCTTGTCTAATCTAAGCTTATGGTTTCAAGTGATTAGATGTTACTCAGATCTCAGAGTAAAGCATATCCAGTGATCTAATGAGGATTTGGAACTTGAGTTCAAGGTATCCTTATGAGGACGATACTATTTTGCATAGCAATTCAGCTAGAAAAGTTTGCTTGATTTCATAAGGATTTTTGAAAGATAGTTAAACAGATCAATTGAAACTTCTTTTAAAACTCCACATGAAATTATGCAACGTTTTGTAATATAGAATAAAACGCACATATAATATTCCAAAGAAGAAGATACTAAGCTATGAATAATGGTACCTCCCATTTTACTTTTTATCCTTTTTCAAATCTTTCAGAACTGAGTTCACATTTTAAATGACCTTTCTACTGCAATGAAAATCTAACTTCCCTTGATCTCTTTCCATCCTATCAGCAAACATTCAAACTATGGAATATTTATTCATCTGCATTACTTCATCTGCATTACTTCATACTGCATTACTTCATACTAAATCCATTTTTGGAGATATAAAAGAATTCTTTTGGAGCTCTCTATGGTGAAGGTTCTATCTTCTGAATTAGAATAAAGAATGGGCTGAAGGAAGGAAGACTTAATTCTCTTTAGAGAAATGAAAAAACTTTAACTACAATTGTCTCGCTTCTAAAAAAAATTAATTTTCATGTATCCAGACATTGTTGATTCAATTTAGCAGAGATAATTTTCAGATCATTGAGGAATTGCTCCATGTATTCCCAAAATGCAGTTAGCTCAGAGTCAGAATTAACTGGCTGTTTGGCAGCCTCAAAGCAGTTACAGAATTGCAATTAAAAACAAGCAGAAAAATCAACTGTTTCTTTTCATTTGCTCCTTTCTAATATGTTTATTTATTTATTTATTGGTTCGATTTATATGCCTCCCTTCTTCGGAGACTCAGGGCAGCTTACAATGCGTTAAGCAATAGCCTTCATACTTTTGTATATACCTGCTTAGTAGGGCTTTTGGCCCCCTCTAAGCGGTGTTCTATTTTATACAAAGTCATCTTATTGCCCCCACAATCCGGGTCCTCATTTTACCTACCTCGGAAGGATGGAAGGCTGAGTCAACCTTGAGCCTGGTGAGATTTGAACTTGCAGTAATTGCAGGCAGCTGGCAGCTAAGTGCTACTTAACAGCACTTTAGTCCGCTGCACCACCAAGGCTTTTTGTAATTAAATCAATTTTCCTCAACACACTTTAAGTATACAGTAGCTTGCTTAGCTTTCCTATAGATGGAAAATATCAACTTTCAATTCATACTGGGTAACGGTACTAAATCCAAGCTGAGTTTGTGGGCAAGCAGCAAAGGAGCAAGTGAATGAAACATATAAGGATAAGCATATGCTTTTTTTTTTTAAGGATAGTTAAAATAAAATCCAACCTTTAGCCGGTGAGAACTGCTGGGGCATGTGAGGATCAGAAGAAAGCTCCAATGAAAATTGCAGCTGTTCTTCGTTGTCTGTGGAAGCTTGAAATAATAAAATGGTAGATAAATATTGATTTTTCCATTAAAACGCAGATGTCCAGAAATCATGGCATCCACGATGGCAAAGAATGAATGTGTACATTCTCAAATGTTTTTTTTCTTTACCTCTTTGTAGGTTTTTTTCTACAGTTTTAGCTGTTTGCAAAGCCTGGTGTTTATCAAAGGTTATTGCAACAGCCGTAACGGTGACCTGTAATTACAAACATTTAACTGTCAGTTTTTTCATTCATTCATTCATTCATTCATTCATTCATTCATTCATTCATTCATTCCAGTTTCCCTTTAGCTTAGAAATACACGTGTATACACCAACACACGCACACGGGATATACATGCATACATGAATGTACACACATGCAAAATTGTTGCATACTTGAAATATATTCCACACAACGTCACGATTTTACAATGAAAAGTTGACATACATAATCTTGTTTATGAAGATTCTCAATCATCCAGGACATGGTTGACCCAAAGGTGCCTTTTCCAAAAGGAAATTAAAATGTTTTCCAAGGGAAATAAAAACCAAGCAAGTCCAGTTGCCTTTTGGAAAAAGCACCTTTGGGGCATTCATCAACTTGTCTTTGATAAATCTCTTCAGATTTAAATCAGAGATCACTATGAGGCTAGGTACCGTGTTTCCCTGAAAATAAGACCCTGTCTTATATTTTTTTAGCCACCAAAAATGGTCTTATTTTTGGGGGAAGTCGTTCACTGACTCATCTCACTTGTGCACGTCGCCCCTGGCCTCCTTTTTGCTGTCAGAGGCCTTCAGGAATGTCTTCTACAGCCGGTAAGGCTTTCTTGAAGGCCTCTGAAGCCGATAACAGAGCTCCGGATCAATCTGGAGTTCTGTTATCGGCTGCAGAGACCTTCAAGAAAGCCTTGCCGGCTGCAGAAGAAATGCGGCGGCAAGGCAGGTGTCGGGGTGTGCAAGGCCTGGCTGCAGCTGTCCGAAGGTAAGCAGTAGGGCAGCTCCACCACCTCCATCCCCACTCTAGCTTAGTTTTTAACCTGTGTACCCTGAAGTGGGCAGGGTCTTAATTAGGGTTTATTTTGGGAGTAGGGCTTATATTGGGTGCACATGTAAAAATCAAGGTGGGATTTACTTTTGGGGTAGGTCCTTCCGCAAGGACCTAAAGACGTGGCTTTTTAAACAACTCATCTGATCTGCGGGGTGTTTTTAATTGGTTTTTATATGGGTTTTAAATTGTGGGATTTTAATTATGTAAATTAATTATATATATATATTTTATTGTTCTTCGGTTTTTAACCTTTTGTGAGCCGCCCCGAGTCCTTCGGGAGAAGGGCGGCATATAAATTTAACTAAATAAATAAATAGGTTGTATTTTCAGGGACACATGGTAGGTTCCCCCAAAACAGATCCAATTTGACCAGTGCTACTTTCATACAGTCCTGTCCCGATTCAGAATAATGCAAACACTACAGAATGTAAATGGAAACGGGAACGGCCTTACCTGAATTAATTCATCTTCTGGAAGAGCAACAGTAAAGTTGACGTGGCACAGGCAACAAGGGATCATCGAACGGAGTTTAAAATAAAGGCTCTGTGAAATATAAGAAATGACTAATAACTTCCATCTTCTTTTGGGGCAAGCGCTTACAAATTTAAGAAGCATCTTCAGCATAGAAGCAAGATGACTCTCGTTCGGAAAATTCTACTCGGTCAATGGGCATCAGGGTGACTTGGATCAGTCATAAATTAGTGAGAATGGCAAGTTAGCAAAGTTAGAGGCCTCCAAACCCTATGCTGTACATTGTTTTTGCCGTTTTCTTTGAAGTTTCTAAATGCGCGGTTAGCTGCCCAGAATGATGAGAATGAGATGGATGGCTACAGGAACTGTTTAAATGCATAAAAAAAAAACCAAAAACAATACAAACCCAGTTCTTTGAACCTCCAGGTTTCTGCTCAATAAAGCCTTTTGCAAAAAGATAAATGGAAGTAGCTGAAATTGGTGTCTCGGATCTAAAACATGCAATTTTGCTCATTTTACCCCTTAAAAACCAGGCAGCTGTCACTAAAAAGCAAGGCACCAATTTCACTGCTTCAATTCACTCCCTAAAAAAAAAACAGGATGAAAAGCCACTTTTGGCCTTGCCATTCAGGGACCTCACCACAACCCACATGGCATTCAGTGGCATCAAACTGTTCTTTTTAGAAATATATTCTCTGCATGCAGGCATGTTGCCCAGCAACACGCAAGTATTCTTTCTGCTCAGCCACCCCCTCATGCCACTGTTTGTCTTTGTTGATTCCTGGAAACTGCCTGATCTGCAGATAGTCCTCGATTTATAACCATTGATTTAGCAACCTTCAAAGTTATAACAGCTCTGAAAAAAAAAAGACTTTTGTCTGGTCCTTGCGCTTATGGCCGTGGCAGCATCCCCCCAGTGATGGGATCCAAATTTGGGCACTTGGCAACTGGCATGTAGTTACAAGAGTTGTAATGTTCTTGGTGCATGTGATCACCATTTGCAATCTTGCTCAGCTGGCAAAGTTAATGGGGAAAGCCAGATATGCTTAACAACCATGTGATTCACTTAACAGCTGCAGCGATTCGCTTATAAAACTGTGGCAAAAAAAGGAGCATAAAATCGGGCATGACTCAATTAACAATCACCCTGCTTAGCAATGGAAATTCTGATCCCATTTATGGTTGTCGATTGCAGTTTTCCTGGTAATATTTCGCATGTGGCTTGCCATTGTTTTCTTCGCCCTAGGCCTGAGAGGGAGTGATGGCTCAAGGCACCCAGCTGGGGTGTCAAGGAGGGACTAGAATTCACACTCATTTTATATCTTGGAGCCTTAACAACAAACCGGCTGTCTATTCATTTCATTATCTCCTCAAATTCCCAGGTGTGTTAGACAACAACATTCTCTTTTTAAAAATGTTCAGATTGCCAGGAAGCTGAGTTCCAGTTACATAGTCCTTTCTTATGTCTTCTGAAAAAAGTTCTTCAAAAACTTTCAAGTGGAAGTTGAAGTGAGTGGAAAGAAGTCAACCAAAGTTTGGAGCTCTGATCCATCCATCCATCCATCCATCCATCCATCCATCCATCCATCCTTCCTTCCTTCCTTCCTTCCATCCATCCATCCCATCCCATCTCTCTATCTCATCTATCTATCTATCTATCTATCTATCTATCTATCTATCTATCTATCTATCTCATCTATCTATCTGGGGGGGGTGGAGAAATATAAAAATGTAAGTGGGTAGTTGAGTAGTTGGCAAATACAAAGGATAATTTGATGGTACTTGCAGATTACCACACGGTTGACCCCAAGTGTATACCAATGCTCAATATACTATGAAAAGTGGAAAATATTGGTTTCATTTCTTTATAACCCACTCCTAAGGTGCTCTTTTTAAAAAGCTGCTCCCAACACATGAACTCTGATTTGTTATACCTAGTCGATCTGTTGAACATGATACCCTAAATAGAGACGGTTAGTGAGAAAATGCTGCCCCCATGAAAAGATGACCCAGCTGATGACATTGATTAAATAACTGGAAAAACTCACAACTAAGCAAATGGGCCTTGAATATGCTTCAACTCCAAATTTATGCAAATGAAATATTCCTGGTGCCTGCTTGTATGACAGTATGACAAGGAGTATTTGTTTTTTTAGATAGCTGTACAATGACTGATTTCAGAAAGGAAATCCATATGATTTTAGAGAAAGTAAAGATCACAGACATGTATTATTTTATCACATCCAGAGCCATTTCAGATAGCAAATGTGGCAAACCAAATCTTATCTGACTTTAAATCAGAGCATTAATCAGTACTATGAATGCTGTATCTGTTGAATACATCCTTTTGATCTGGATTTAGTTTAGATTGGAGAATAATTTACAAATGTTCAGGGTTTTTTTTTCCAGAGATGTAAATTGGAAGAACCTGTCCAGTACAGTGCAATGTTTTAAAATAGATTTCACTTAAATTGAGGTTAGTCCTAAAATTTTGGATTTCCCAAGATTCTTGAAAAATGCTATTCCGTGGGCTCTATGTGATACATAATATTTAGGATGGGTGACTGTAATATAGCCTTTGGATTCTACAGTTCTATAATTCTGTGGTTTTAATTTTTTAACATGGATATTTTTTATGTTTTGATTTTATTTTGATCATTGATCAAGAAAATAAACAAACAAAAGAGTCACAATTGATTAGAATAAAACCAGCTATAAAATCATATAACAATCCAAGTAAAATTGTAAATTAAAGAAGTTGGGGCGTAAATACTACTGTGAATAGCCACAAGTCTTGCAGCATGTAAAGGATTGCCAAAGATAGTTAATCTAATAAACAGACCATGAATAGACTGCAAAGGCTCATGATTTTTGGGAAGATGAGAAGATAATGTAGTAATAATAAGCAAAATCATTTGGTTATTATTTTACACAGGATATTTGATGTCTTCTATGTAACAGTCATTTATTTAACAGTCATCTATAATTTACGCCAGAAAAGCAAGCAAACACACCTAAAGCAAAGGACTGATTAAACAAATAGTTCAAATAACTAGAGTAATTCCAGCAAGCATTCTCTTACCTTTAGTAGATTCTCACAGAGATCATTAAAGGTCTTGTTGAGAGTTTGGTTTGTGAGGGTAATATTGCTAAGTCTGGAGACTCTTACAGACGTAAACATCTGAAGCAGGAAAACAAGATCATGAATTGCCATCCTTAAGTATAAATAAGAGTCTTATTACTGGCTGAATTACAACTGAGATTGTAAGAGGTACAAGACAAAAGAAAAATAAAATTTATTCTAGGAGAATTTAACGCCAACTAGATCAGGTGTGATGCATTTCATGCTAATGATGACAATCCTATGTAGATTGGAATGAATAAATTTCACCACTATAAATGGAAATTAAATAGAAATAGAATAACAGAGTTGGAAGGGACCTTGGAGGTCTTCTAGTCCAACCCCCTGCCCAGGCAGGAAACCCTACACCACTTCAGACAAATGGTTATTCAACATCTTCTTAAAAATTTCCAGTGTTGGAGCATTCACAACTTCTGGAGGCAAGTTGTTCCACTGGTTAATTTCTCACTGTTAGGAAATTTCTCCTTAGTTCTAAGTTGCTTCTCTCCTTGATTAGTTTCCACCTGTTGCTTCTTGTCCTACCCTCCGGTGCTTTGGAGAATACTTTGACTCCCTCTTCTTTGTGGCAACCCCTGAGATATTGGAACACTGCTATCATGTCTCCCCTAGTCCTTCTTTTCATTAAACTAGACATACCCAGTTCCTGCAACCATTCTTCATATGTTTTAGCCTCCAGTCCCCTAATCATCTTTGTTGCTCTTCTCTGCACTCTTTCTAGAGTCGCCATATCTTTTTTACATCGTGGCGACCAAAACTGAATGCAATATTCCAAGTGTGGCCTTACCAAGGCATTATAAAATGGTATTAACACTTCACATGATCTTGATTCTATCTCTCTGTTTATGCAGCCCAGAACTGTGCTGGCTTTTTTGGCAGCTGCTGCCCACTGCTGGCTCGTATTTAAATGCTTGTCCACTAGGACTCCAAGATCCCTCTCACAGTTACTACTATTGAGCAAGGTACCACATATATGGTACCTGTGCATTTTGTTTTTCTTCCCTATATATAGAACCTTACTTTTTTCACTGTTGAATTTCATTTTGTTAGATAGCGCCCAATGTTCAAGTCTGTCAAGATCCTTCTGTATCTTGAACCTATCTGAGCCTATCTCTTGAGCCTAAATGAAGTGTTGTACGTTAACATTCATATAAGAGAAGAGATACAGGACTGAGAGCATAACCTGGATCAAATGTTAAGATTGGACATTTATTACAAGAAAGGTTTATGGCAAGCTTTATGCATGGGATAATAATCTATACAGATAGTTCTTGATTTACAACCACAATTAAGCCCAAAATTTCTGTTGCTTAAGTGATACATTTGTTAAGTGACTTTTGTCCCATTTTACCACCTTTCTTGTCACAAGTTGTTAAGTGAAACACTGCAGTTGTTAAATTAGTAACACGGTTGTAAAGTGAACCTGGCTTCCCCCATTGACTTTGCTTTGTCAGAAGGTCACAAAAGTTGATCACATGATCCTGCTACATTACACCCATCAAAAATATGAATCATTTTTCAAGCATCCAATTGTAAATCATGTGACCACAGGGATGCTGCAACGGTCATAAGTGTGATGAATGGTCATAAATCACTTTTTCAGTTGCCGTTGTAACTTCGAAAGGTCACTAAACGTTGTCAGCTGAGGACTATCTGTACTCTCTTCCAAGATTCTTTACTACCAATGCTTATGGAATTGACACACAGAGAGAAAACATTCTTAATTGTGGGGCCTCATTTGAGAATATCTTATGAGGTAAAATTGCTTGGACCTACACTACGTAATTTATGTGAAATAAAGCCCCACATTTTTGATAATGGCAAAAACTGAATTTAAGCAAATTAATATGAAGTGAAAGAAAAGCAGTTTTGCATACTTTATTTATTACTCTGAAAATTGATCTGATTATATTAATACGATTTTACCTGTATGTCAGAAGTCCAATTGTTTACTCCAGGCATAATTTCTGTATTGCAGCTATAAAAGCCTGACAAAGAATAAATTCAGTTTTTTAGTATTAAAATAAAGAAGAAGATATAATGGTGTTCTTTCATTTGCTCAGGTTTTTAGCATATCTGATTTACGAAGTCACTGTGCTTTCTATTTGTATGATATTTTTTGAGAAAGAGGCAATCTAGTAATATTCTAAAGAAATACGTATATATACTTAGGACTGAATTAATCAGTTCAATTCAGTTAAATATAACATGTTCTAGTAATAGACACTGAAAGTGTTTATTAAATGCACAAATCTACAATAAAGTGTATCACATTAATTACATACAAGCAAGTATCTATTGAGCTTGCAAATTATGTAGCTTTTCTAGCTATCCAACAATAAATGGACTTACTTTTTATAAGATCAAATTCAAGAAACCTAAAATTATGACCTCTTCTAATAGGAAATGTACATGGGATTATTCTACATACTGTGAAAAGAGTATTGGCTATTGTCAAACCTTTGGGAGTATTTTATAATATTATCCAAATTTTTTAAAAAATCAACTGTACCTGAGGGTGGAGGGATATCTGTCAACAAAGTGTGAACGTCTTCCATTGCATCTGTATCATCAATCTGAGGGGGGGAAAAACCCTACACATAATAATTTGGTCTTTGAAATGTTCTTTAGCAAGAGATATTCTTTGTGAAAAGCATATTTAATATACCTACTGTATAAAGGCATTATCAGAAATCTAAGTCTAACCCATATATCCGGAGTTTTAAAATTAAACACCTGGGGACTTGTTAACAGATTTAAACATCTTAGTATATTAACATTAAAATCTCAGCGTTGGTGAGTTGTTTTTCATTTCTTTTTTAAACCTTTCTGAAACATGCATGCTGTCAGGTGCAAGGAATCAGAATGACTCCAGAGACGTTTCTTTATTGCTACTCACCTACCAATTTTTTTAAAAAAAATCTCACCAGATTAATTGCATAAGCAACCAGATAGGAGCTCAAGGATTTCAGAAAAGGTCAAATCTCTGTTGCTTCCTTCCCATAGAATCAAAAGGTTGGAAGAGACCTTGGAGGTTTTCTAGTTCAACTCCCTGCACAAGGCAGGAGTCTAATCCTATCTCAGCCAAATGGTTGTTCAGCCTATTTGTGGCAACTTCCAGTAATTGCACACCCACAACTCCGGCAGCCAATCTATTCTATTGATTAATTGCTCTCACTGTCAGAAAATTTCTCCTTACTTCTAGGTTGTATTTCTCTTTAACAAGCTTCCGTCCATTACATTTTATCCCGCCCTCTGGTGAGTAAATCCTCTATCACGTCCCCAGTAATCCTTCTGCTTGATAGGCTATGCATTCCTAGCTCCCTTAACTGTCGTATGGTTTAGCCTCCAGACCCCTTATCATCTTTGCCGCTCTTCTCTGATCTCTTTCTAGGGTCTCAGTATCTTTTCTGTATCATGATGACCAGAACTGGATATAGTATTCCAAGGGTGGAACACTTACTTATTCCCTGCAGGGATTCCAAGCTAGCCAGTCTCTTAACTCACCCCTACTCTAGTTGCAGATTCCATCACACATGCTTCTCATTTTCAAAAATGCAAAGTGGCTTACAATAGCTGTTTTTATTAAATCTCTCTCTCTCTCTCTCTCTCTCTCTCTCTTACACACACACACTCACGCCAATTCAGATATGTTATTTGTAGAATGCAAAGAATATTTAACCACAAATGACATGGTTCTGTGATTCAATCAGTGAATTTCGTTCATTCTTTATAAGTCAGGTACAAGATGAACTTTTTCAAAGGAGAACATACCTCCAACACAAAGGCATCTTTCTTGCCATGAGAGAGATCCAATTCTGCAATTTCATCAGAGCTTTCAGACTGAGATCTTAGCAACCTGGTCCGGTGTCTCGGTTCTGGAATGGGAGAACCTATAATTTCTTCCGATGTCTCCTACGCAGAACAATATGGCATCATGTAATAAATCAAACATTAAATCTCGCAAAAGATCTTTAAACATTTCACTGCTACGACCACAACTTTCCTCCAACATAAAGACAAATCAGTTATGAGATATCTTAGCTATTTCTGTCCTGACCAAAATGAGTAACTTTTATTTCTGAACCTGTTTAGTTTTGCAACCATTTTCTTTCTCCTTATCTTTATAGAGTTCCGTCTCCTAAACATTGGTTGTCTTTATATTTTCAGAAATCAACTACATCTAAGCTTTCATTCATAATATAGGTAGTCCTCAACTTACAACAGTTCATTCAGTGACCGTTCAAAGTTACAATGGCACTGAAAAAAATTAACTTATGACCATTTTTCACACTTATGACCCTTGCAAGCACGACCCTTGGAACGTGCTGGAATTTCTAGCATGTATACACTATTGAAACAGTGACGTCTACGCTGGCTGGGGCATGTCGTGAGAATGGCTGATGGTCGGATTCCAAAAGATCTCCTATATGGAGAATTAGTGCAGGGAAAGCACCTCAGAGGGAGACCACAGCTGCGATATAAGGACATTTGCAAGAGGGATCTAAAAGCCTTGGGAATGGACATTAACAACTGGAAAACCTTGACCTCCGATCGTTCAGCTTCGAGGCTAAAGACGCAGCATGGCCTTCTCCAATTCAAGACACTTGTTCGGCAGGCTGAGGCAAAGAGGCAGTCCCGGAACCAGCAAAATCTGGGGGCTGGGCAGGGGACAGAATGTATCTGTCCTCAGTGTGGAAGGGATTGCCACTCTCGGATTGGCCTTTTTAGTCACACTAGATGCTGTTTTAGGACCTCTTTCCAGAGCACGATACCATAGTCTTTTGAGACTGAAGGATGCCAATGCCAATGTGACCCTTGCAGCATCCCCGTGATCACATGATTTATATTCGGATGCTTGACAAATTAGTTCATATTTATGACGGTTTCAGTGTCCCGGGGTCGTGCAATTCCCTTTTGTGACCTTCTGACAAGCAAAGTCAATAGGGCAAGGCAGATTCACTTTACAACTATGTTACTAATTTAACAACTGCTGTGATTCACTTAAGAAATGTGGCAAGAAACATCGTAAAATGAGAAGCATTTGACTTAAAATTGTGTCAGTACTTGTACAACATTGCTTACCGGAGGGTTAATCTCATACAGCTCTTTGTTTCTGGTGATTGTGTCATTGATTTTCTTCTGCATATGAGATATATGCTGTTCGTAAGTGGCATCACTGGGAGTTTTCCCCGCAATCTGAATACCACCAGGAGTAGGTAAAGCAGCCAGATAAACCCCTGTAGCAGACTGGAAAAAAAAAGTATACCAGTAAGAAACTAAGGCATTGTGGGAAACACAGTCTAACACCTTCCTTCTATTGGTATAAAAAAAATGTAAGAGTTTAAAATGTGCTATTGACCGTTTATCTGGATCAGAGTTTCTCAAACTTAGCACCCTAAAGATGTGCGGACTTCCAACATATTCAGAAATTTCCAAGTAGAAACAAAACTGGATACATTTTTTTTTCTTTAATGGTATCCATACATCTTAAAACCAGTGGTGAAATGTAAAATTTGTTACTACCGGTTCTGTGGGCGTGGCTTGGTGGGGAGGGAGTAATGTGACTGGGTGGGCGTGGCCATCTTTTTTATTTTTTTAAACTTTTAAAAGCATTTTTTTCTACAAGCTCTTTGGCCAAAGAGGTTGTAAAAAAAATGCTTTTAAAAAGCTCTGACGATCCCAGGTGAGTTGCCTGATCGTCAAAGGGTTTTTTTTCTTTTAAAAGCAAAAAAAAAAAAAAAATGCTTTCAAAAGAAAACAAAAGCCTCTGATGATCAGGCAACACATCTGGGATTGTCAGAGCCTTTTAAAAGCATTTTTTAACAACCTCTTCTGCTGAAGAGGTTGTAGAAAAATGCTTTTAAAAGGCTCTGACGATCCCAGCTGAGCCATGCGATCATCAGAGGCTTTTATAAAAAACTTTTAAAAGCATTTTTTCGGCAGAAGAAAAAAATGCTTTTAAAAGTAAAAAAAAAAAAAAAGAAGCCTCTGATGATCCCACGGCTCAGCTGGGCATGGGGGTGGGCCAGGGATTTTTGCTACCGGTTCTCCGAACCACCCGCCACCATTGCTACCGGATCAGGCGATCCGGTCCGAACTGGGAGTATTTCACCCCTACTTAAAACTTTTGAGATTGAGAAACACTGACCTAGACCAGGGGTCTCCGAACTTGACAACTTTAAGACTTGTGGACTTCAAATCCCAGAATTCCTCAGCTAGCTGTGCTGTGCTGACTGGGGAATTCTGGGAGTTTAAGCCCCACAAGCTTTAAAAGTTGCCAAGTTTGGAGACTCCTGATCTAGATTGTGCAGCATAAGTATGTGTGGGTGGGATTGTGTGATCAAGTCAAATTTTTCTTCAGAAAGTAAACAGGTGGGAAACTGCAGGCCGAAATACAGATTAAAAAAAGAATTAAGAAGCGCTGAAAGATATTTCAGTGTGACAATGCAGCTTGTTCAAAGAGTTATAAACCTGAATTTGTAGAAATCTTGGGAATTTAAGATCATGGATTATCTTTGTGCATTTAATGCCAAACACAAAAGGCACCATTAGATGCTGTAGATATAACCCCACAAAAATCATTGATGAGGGATAACATCTGACCTTTAATGAGATCTTCATTAGTAGCCTTTATTGGCAGAAACTTTTTAAAGTGGATCAAAACACCAAAAACTGGATTCCAGCTGCTGTTCATTAATTTTAGAAAAGGTACTATTGTAAGACTTTCTATTTTGAAATCTTCAGGGTTTATTTTTAAAAGCACATGGCCTGTTTCTTTCATACAACTTTTTTAAAAAATGACTTAAACCGATAAATCTTGACATTCTGGATTTATAAGACATGTAAAACCATCCTATTTTGTTCAATGCTTAAGTATTTTTCCAAGATGAAAAAACTGGAGGGAGATTATGCTACAGGATTAGAAAAAAAGATCAAAACATTTAAAGCACAAATGGAAAACTTACTGCCAGACCCATCAACATCGTTTCTCCCACCGTGATCTGTATCCGTAGGCCAAAGAGGGCGTTCATCCCTCTCAGTTTCAGCTTATTCATCAACTGAGTGTGTACTTCGTACTCCATAAATGGCAGCAGGTTACTGATGCAGGTTGCGTTGGCTTCGGCTTGGGCTTTCTTTTTCAGCCGGCATAGCCTGTTGGAGAATGAACAGTAAATTTCAAGGCATGTGGCCTTAAGGAATCATAGAGTCATAGAGCTAGAAGGGACCTTGGAGGTCTTCTAGTCCAACCCCATGCTAAGGTAGAAGTCCTTATACCAGTAATGGCTAACCTTTTTGCTGTTGCGTGCCAAAAGCGGTGGCGGGGGGGAGGGGGGGTTGTGCATGTGCATGCCCACAACCATAATTTAATGCCCCCACGTTGCGCCCCCCCGAGCATGCGCGCACAACCTCCCCCGCGCTCCCCCTGCTTTTGGCACGCAATGGCACGGTAGGCCCATTTTTCACCCTCCCCAGGCTCCAGAGGCTTTCTTGGAGCCTGGGGAGGGTGAAAACAGCCTTCCCCACCCCCCGGAGGCCCTCCAGAGGCCAGAAATGGCCTGTTTCCCCACTTCTGGTGGGCTCGCAAGGCCTGAAAATCAGCTGGCCAGCATATGCATGCGCGCTGGAGCTGAGCTAGGGCAACACTCGCGTACCCACAGATATGACTCTGCATGCCACCTGTGGTACACATGCCATAGGTTGGCCATCACGACCTTATACCATCCTGGACAAATGGTTGTCCAGACTTTTCTTGAAGGCCTCCAGGGATGGAGCATCCACAACTCCAGGAGGTAAACTGTTCCATTGGTTAATTGGGCAAGACATTCCATTGATTAATTAGTTCTCAGTGTTAGGAAATTTCTCCTTATTTCTAGGTTCTAGAATCTCAGATCTAGAATCTAGGATCTCTCCTTGATTAGTTTCCATCCATTGCTTCTTGTCCTGCCCTCAAGTGCTTTGGAGAATAAATTGATTCCCTCTTCTCGGTGGCAGCTCCTCAAATATTGGAATATTAGGCTATCCACTGTCAGGAAATTCCTCCTTAGTTCCAGGCTGGATCTGCCACTGATGAATTCCACCCATTGCTCCTTGTCCTGCCCTCAGGTGCTTTGGAGAATAAATTGACCCCTCCCCCACCAAGACCTTCAAGTATTGGAAGACTGTTATCATGTAGGACCCATTTATGGGGGCAATAAGCTGACTTTGTATAAATATACAAAAGTATGAAGGCTATTGCTTAACGCATTGTAAGCCACCCTGAGTCTCCGGAGAAGGGCGGCATGTAAATCAAATTAATTTAATTTAAATTTAAAATGTCTCTCCTGAACCTTCTCTTCATTAGGCTAAATATACCTCATTCCCTTAGCTATTCGTTGCATGATTTAGCCTCCAGACCCTTTATTATCTTTGCATCTCTTCACTGCACTCTTTCTAGAGCCTCAGGATCTTTTCTGTATCGTGAAATACAGTAGAAAACTGAAAGTAGAAAGCAACAGGGGTATAAAAATCTACGTTAAGTGCTGAGAGCACTTATGGAGACCCCCAGCCTTTTTGCAGCCTTTACAGAGAGAATGGCATTTTTAAATAGAAAAGCCACAATGAATTGAGTTGTTAGTTCAGCAGAAAAGTGTTATCGTTGACCAAGGCTGTTCTACTAAGAAGCATCTTTGTTTTTCGTGGGATCTCTTTCCTCCAAATGTACTTCACTGCTAAAGAATTGGCCAGGAACAGCAGATTGCTTATCTGTGAACAAAACATCTTCACTGAAGTAGAGCCAGTTTGGTCTGGTGGTTAAGGAACCAGGCTAGAAACTGGGAGATTGGGAATTCCAGTCCTTCCTTAGCCATGAAAGATGGCTGACTTTGGACCAATCACCAGGAAACTGTCAATTCTAATCCTCTTAGCCATGAAAGCTGGCTGGCTGGTTGACTTTGGACCAGTCGCCAGGAGACTGGGAAGTCTAGTCCTGCCTTAAATATGAAAGCCAGCTGGGTGACCTTGGGCTAATCCCAGGAGACTGTGAATTCTAATCCCACTTTAGGCATGAAAGCCAATTGGGTGACCTTGGGCCAATCAGCAGGAGACTCTGAGTTCTAGTCTTGCTTTAGGAATGAAAGCCAGTTGGGTGACCTTGGACCAGTCAATCTCTCTCTCTCTCAGCCCAACAACCTCACAGAGTTGTTGTTGTGGGGAAAATAGGAGAAAGGTGGATGTTTGCCACCTTGAGATACTTGTAGAAATAACGAAGGCAGAATATAAATAATAATTAAAATTGGTCTCTTCTTCCTGTATTCCTACCTGGCTTGGATGAGACAGCCTTTTCCAAACACCACTGCGTCCACGGGTAAGTCTATTGTCGTGAAAAGAACATCGGGCACTTTCTGCTTCCTGCAACTGCAGCAGTAAGCGAGGCGAGCCGGGAATGGCATGTTGAGCTCATCGTAAGGGATGTGACAGAAGCCACAACCGGGAGGTAAGGTTTCCTCTAGCCTAAGAGAGAAATGGTGAGAAGTCTAAAATTACCATTCAGACACTGACTTTCAAAACAAGATTGGTCACTTGAAGTGGGGGGGTTTCTACACAAGGCATATATAGATAACCTATACAGGTAATCCTTGACTTACAACCACTGGTTTAGTGACAGTTCAAATTTAACGACGGAACTGAAGTGATTTATGACTGCTCCTCGCACTTAAAACCGTTGAAGCGTCCCCAAGGTCACGTGATCAAAATTTGGCAATCAGCATGTACTTAAGATGATAGCAGCGTCCCAGGGTCATGTGACGGCCCTTTGCGACCTTCCCAGGCAGCTTGTGACAACCAAGCCAATGGGGGAAGCCAGATTTGATTAAAACTGCACGATTCACTTAACAACTGCGGCAAGAAGATGATAAAAATTACTATGATTCACTTAATGCCTCCTGCTTAGCAACAGAAGTTCCAGTCACAACGGTGGTCGTAAATTGAGGACTACCTGTACATGGCTGGCCAGTCTGCTTTCTTTTATAAACCTTTTTTTTTTTTTTTTTGCATTTGAACAAGTTAATCAACAGACATTCTTCTCCCACAAGAGGCCAAACAGATCATTAATTTCCCCTCCCCTTTTTAAACCACAGCAACTCCTGACAGATACACATGCATGGACAGATTAGTAGAAACCGCGTAGCTTTTTGTCAATTTGGTTTCAGTAGCTCTAAAAAGACATAAAACAACACAAATACTCATTTCTGTTAAGAGTTCTATGAAGCAATTATTCGGGTAGGAATGGAAAAACTTGTGTCATGAAGGAAAGAACAGTTTTAATGGGTCAGAAGGGCAACTACCACTAGATTTTGTAGTAAATTTGGCTATGAATGCAAATTAGCCACTGAGTGTCACCTGTTAGAGAAATCGATTTTTACAAAAACATTTATTTAGTTATTTATCTATCAAATTTGGAGACGATTCATCACCGAGCAACTCTTGACAGTGTGGAATCCTTGGTGTTTTTCTGAGCTTGGTTGTTTTCTTACAGACTTTTCATTGCCCAACTAGGTAACATCATCAGTGTTAGAAGGGAATGGGTTTTTTATCATATTTAATTTCTCTTGATTTAACAACTATACATAATTCAAACCCATTGAGGTTTATCACAATATAATTTAATATAAATAAAATGCTGAACTGTACATTTTTCGTCCTGTACTAAAACATCCTTACTTTCAAGCTGAATAATCAGATTGCATGTCTGGTTGACTGGCAGATCAAGGTTAGCTTCACTGACCTGTGATTTGCTTAGCTTCCTTTTCAGACATATATCATGTGATTGGACTTAGAAGCTACAGAATGTTTTTATTAAGAAACAAAATAGGAGTCGGTGGCATTTCTCCACCTTTTTGTTGATCAAGACATGTCTCTGTGCAATAATTATCTTTCTCGGCCCCCTCTGCAATCTCATAGCCTTCTGAAGGATCTCCCAACCATCTGGAAAAGACGTTGGAGAAATCGATCTGAGAAAAGAGGGACTGGTAATAATTGACTTTTTCTTTGATCTGCTGAGCAAAACTTCCACTGAATTGGTGAAAAGACCACATCAGAGAAGCGGACAAACTGGGATACAACTCAGTGTAACAAACTATGAATGCAAGAGATACGGATAACATAAGCCAGTTTAGGCTGCCATCTTCCTATAATTGTTCTCTAATCAAAAGTTAACATGTATGTATTTTGACTCAAATGTGAACTTTTAGTATTGTATTAACCTAGGAGTTTCCTGTGGACCTAAAGCACGGGTGTCAAACTTGCAGAATCACATGACATATTGTGATGTTTTTTCCCTTCGCGGAGCTGAGGTGGGCGTGGCCTGCACGTGATGCGTCTGGCCTGCGGGCCGCCAGTTTGACATCCCTGAAAAGGATAGTTTGATTATATAACAAGCGCCTAAAGGCGCAAGCGGGTTAAAAAATAACAAACATGATATAATGCCACCGATCCTTTAGCTACAAGTAAATCAGAATGGAGCTTATTTAAATTAAGCTGACTCCATTAGCTCTTGTAAATATGAGAATAGAGAAGCACGGAATAGATTCAGAGGTGAAGCAAATAACTGAAAATTACAGACTCTCCACTCATCCGTGCTAGAAGCAGAGGGAATATGAAGTTTTGGCGAAGAAGCAAAACGAACAACACCAAGTTGCTCATGCCAAACTTTTCTTCAAAAATAAATAAATAAATACGTAAAAATCTGCCTTCTGGGGGAATCACATCATGCTGAACATGATGGTCATCTCCCCAAAAAATGACCTGGCAACATCAGAGTCAGTTTAAAAAAAAAAAATCAGCATTTTTTTTAACCAGGTAATCCATTTTGGTAGGGTTTTTTTTTTTCCTGAAGAGCTGAACTTTTATCATTTTCTATTGAAAAATTATATTTGGTGACACCTTGATTTGACAGACAAGCAGGGAGGAGGGGGCCTGTGTTACACTCAAAAGGCCTGTAAAATCGTACAGGATGTCCTTTGTGGCAATTTTAGTGATTTGCGTACTGATGCCACAACACAAATCATGTCAGCTTGATGCTCTGAGGTAAATTGTCATAGCTGACCCAAGCATAATATAAATTCAGCTCCCTCACCCAGACCTGTACTGGGTGAGGGAGCTGTACTGGGGGGTGGGCAGGGGGGTTTTTACAATGAAAAATGGAGATCCGTGAACTGAGGTTTCGCTGTAACTTGAAAAGGAGAGGCAAATCTCAATGGTTGGCTGGGGAATTCTGGGAGTTGAAGTCCACACGACTTAAAAGTCGTCAAGGTTGGGAAACTTTGCTTTAGTGTGTCATAAAATTTTGACAATGGTGTGAAACAAAGAGTCACTTGCACACTCAGTGTTAGGAGAGGGACAGTTCGAAACAGGGGAAAGGATTTGCGTTCTCTTGTTAGTAGCCAAACGGTTACCTTATTCAGGCTGTTAGAAATTTTAAAGCAGTAAGACTAGTGATTGGGGCAGTCCCACAACGTCTGCTGTTGTTAGTGAAAAATCAGTAAAGTAGTCGGCCCCCGCATTCTGTGCTGTACCACTGGTAACCTACCCTAATAGAGAAGAACTATCTTGGTTTTGAGGAAAAAAATCAACCTCTCCCTTCTCTGACCCTATGGAAAAGTAGCCAGGCTGCCATGACAACCTTGGTTCCAAACAGACTTCCATGTTTCCATCCTGGAGAAACCTGGGATTCAGCACAGCTGCTGTGCCCGAGGCAGACAAAATACAGACCTCCTCACTGTGAAAGAAAGAAAGAAAGAAAGAAAGAAGGGAGGAAGGGAGGGGAAGGAAAGGAAAGGTAGGGAGGAAGGGAGGAAGGAAAAAAGAAGGAGGGAGGAAGGAAGGAAGGGGAAGGAAAGAAAAGGGAGGGAGCAAGCAAGGGAGGAAGAAAAGAAAGAAAGAGGGAGGGAGGAAGGGAAAAAGAGAAAGAAACGGAGAGAAAGAGAGAGAGAGAGAGAAAGAAAGAGAAAAAAAAGGGAAAAAGAAAATCAGTCATGGGTTTAGTCATATGCATTGCCAAATCTCTTCTCCAAAATAAAAAAGCCACAACCAAATCCATGTTGAAAGTGAGCGTTTGAGGCAGGAGAGTTTTGAAAAATAAGCTGCCTGTCATAAGGTGGTTATTTTGACTGTGATAAGGACAATTCAAATGATGCTGCAAGTGGCCTTAAATGCAGACTGGTTGCTGAGTGCCTGAAATGTAGTCATGTAACTGGGCGGGAGGAGTGGCCACTGAAACTTTGATACTGGGTGGTAAAATCCCCTGGGGAGACCCGTCATAATTCTGTACAGTCGCTAAATGACAGGTCGCAAATCGAAGTACTACCTGTACTTGCTAATATGATGCATTCCCTATTATGTAGTGCGGGGATTGCCCTTTTATGACTTGTGGACTTCAACCCCCAGAATTCTTGCCATGTTTGCTGGGGAATTCTGGGAGCTGAAGTCCACAAGTCGTAAAGGGTCCATCATCCCCCACCGCTGATGTAGTGGATCATTCCCCATCTCTTTTTTCCTGTGTCCTCAGGTCAGTGTTTGTCTCCTATCTTCTATCTTCATGCCCCCAAATGGCATCTCCTCTTGATAGCTTGATCACTGGTCAAAAAAGGTTACAAGGCTTCAAGCACTCCTTCGGGAGTAGGGCGGTATAGAAATTCAATAAATAAATAAATAAATAAAAGTGAAGATGCCTTGTGCCAGAGATAATAAAAATGAAGGTTCTGCTGTTCAGAAGAATGTGTCATTCCTTTGTTCACCAAAGCAAACGGCAGCAATGCAGAAGTAGCATCCTATACTGTTGCCGCTTCCCAGCAGCTAAGTACAATGGTGAAATATAAAATTTGTTACTACCAGTTCTGTGGGCGTGGCTTGGTGTGTGTGTGTGTGTGGGGGGTGTAATATGACTGAGTGGGCGTGGCTAACTTTTTTTTTTTTAACTTTTAAAACCATTTTTTCTATACCTTCTTTGGCTGAAGAGGTTGTTAAAAAAATGCTTTTAAAGCCTCTGAGAATCCCAGCTTACTTGCCTGATCGGCAGAGGCTTCCTTTTTTTTTTTTTTAAAGCCTCTGACAATCCCAGCTGACTTGCCTGATCGGCAGAGGCTTTTTTTCCTTTTAAAAACATTTTTTCTATAACCTCTTCGGCCAAAGAGGTTGTAGAAAAAATGCTTTTAAAAGCCTCTGATGATCCCAGCTGAGCCGCGCGATCATCAGAGGCTTTTTTTTTTTTTTAACTTTTAAAAGCATTTTTTCGGCCAAAGAGATTGTAGAAAAAATGCTTTTAAAAATAAAATAAAAAAGCCTCTCATGATCGTGCGACTCAGCTGAGCATGGGGGGTGGGGGGCAGGGATTTTTGCTACCGGTTCTCCGAACCACCTGCCTCCATCGCTACCGGATCAGGCGATCCGGTCCGAACCAGGAGCATTTCACCCCTGGTTAAGTGCCTATATTACTATACGCCCCATCATCCCGAGCCTTCCTACTTCCCATTAATTGGCACAACTTTATACAACCAATCTTCTCTTTTCACCCCTTCCTTTTGCTGCTTGCGGAGATAAAGTGTTTTAATTGTCAGGGAAACTGAGCCAGCGAGTTACCAAATGCTAGTTGATTCACTGTAGCCCACCACAGCGTGGCACCCCAATGCTTTTGCATGGGATTTGATTTCTTGACGAACTTCTGCCCACCAGGCATCCCGTGTTTCCGGGTCATCTGAAAGAGACAGAGCACATCCGTTTACTATTCAGCAGAGATGCAAAATGTTTGGTTAAAGCGAAGAGGTTAACTAAATGCTGGTTAACTTGTTTAAATTAATATAAGGCCTCAGTGTTCTGCCCCAGCTTCGGATTTCCAAGGATTGTGTTACACACCAACGGTCCTTATCAAAGTTATAACGTACCAAGAATAAACAAAGTCCGGCAAAGGTTGGCAACCAGCCCAGAAAACAAGATACAATAAGACACTCACTCTCCAAAATGCTCTGTAATAATTACATGTTGTTTCCAGCAAGAAACTTACTAACGGCATGTGACTTAAATAGGCTAAAGGAGTGGCCAATTATCTTCAAGCCTTACTCTCGAGGAGCCTTCCTCCTCCTCCTGAGTAGCCACTCCTGCCTTTTGGCAGCCCTGCGTGCTCGAGCATTGAGGAGAGGCTCCTCCACTTCGCTCTCTCCACTTGAAGGAGCCTCTGGAGGTTCTGAAGGCCCAGGCTGAGTCTCTGCCTCTGGCACCACATCCGATCCCTGCGGCACTCCCCATGCAAGGTGCCTCAAAGTCGACCTCTGCCCCCGTCAACACGAACTGCGAGAGGTCGGAGAGGAAGGAGGAGAACCACCGCAAAATGGTGCCCCCTATTCCTAACCCCCTCAACCGCTGCAGCATGACACCATGGTCGATGGTATCAAAAGCCGCTGAGAGATCTAATAGGACCAGGACAGAGGAGCAACCCCTGTCCCAAGCCCTCCAGAGATCATCCACCAACGCAACCAATGCCGTTTCTGTGCTGTACCCCTGCCTGAAGCCCGACTGGTACGGGTTCAGATAGCTTCATCCAGGTGCCTGGGCAGTTGTCGTGCCACCACACTCTCAAAAACCTTCACCACAAAACGAAGGTTGGAGACTGGATGGTAGTTGGCTAATTCAGCCGGGTCCAGGGAAGGCTTCTTGAGGAGGGGCCTCACCACCGCCTCTTTCAAGGCAGCAGGAAAGGCACCCTCACTCAGAGAAGCACTTATAATCCCCTGGAGCCAGCCTCGTGTAACCTCCCGGGAGGCCAGTACCAACCAGGAGGGACACGGGTCCAATAAACATGTGGCGGCACTAATCCTACCCAGAATCCTGTCCACATCCTCGGGAGCCACAGGATCAAACTCCTCCCAGATAATGTTCTCAAGACCTATCCTCGTCTCCTCCCCTGGACTCACCCAAATTTAACATTCTTGCATGAGCCTAAATAATTAATTGTCCTTGTTTTTGTATTTTTAACTGATTCAACAAATGCCACCACCACCAAAAGAGTTATGAGATATTCTGTTTATACTTTTAACCTCAGACAGGAAAAAATACTGAGTTGTTAGGTTAATGCTGAATAACTTTATTGCTTATTCTTGGAAAATATTTGTCAATAAAGAAAATACATTTAATATATGTATTCAAATATGTATTCAAAATATTTTTAGAAACTAATAATGTTATAACCATAACTCAATTGTAAGTTGCCACATTAAAGGCAAACCATGTTGAATTAGCTTCATGTTAGAATTTCAAACTTGACCTCTTAACATTTTCAAAAACGTACATGGAAGCACTTTTTCAATATTTGCAAAGATGTAATCAAGTGGGGGGTTCAGAAGAACCTTTGGTTGTTTAAATATCTTAGACTATATATGAATTTGCAGTGATAGAGGAGGAAACTGCTTGTCATTTCCAGAGATAATGGAGACCTACACAATCCAAAACAATTTGTTTTTAAATGATTAAGAAAAATCAGCTTTTAATAGAGGACTTCCTAGTCCGGGAAAAAAAAATTGCAGCAAAACCTAAACTGCACAATGACGTATGATTTAGATTGGACTTTGGGATTTCTTCTTCTGAAGAGATCATCAGATTGCACAAAATTCCTAAATGAAAATTCATTGTTTCATTCACTCCACAATTACATCATAGACCCAAATTTATTTTACTGAGATTAATCTTTTTTCTTTTAGCAGAATATTTTTGAAATACAAAGTAGTACGTTAGATCTTATAAGAGACTAGTACTTGAGGGTCAACAGAATAGACTTAAATGTACTTAGTGTTAATTTGAAAGGTTTTAGAGATTTTAGAAAATTTTTAACCTATTTCAGATCATTAAAAATTATGTCAATTTTATAAAGGACACATCTGACAGAACAAAGTAAAAGTTCTATTGGGTTTTTATAGTGCATTTGCTTAATACTTCAAAGCAAGGTGAGGCAGGTAGCTGTCCTGACTCATAAACATTTTTTTATCTTCACGTTTAACAAGGTGTAACTGGTAATTTTAGTTAATAAAATATGATTATGATCAAAGTTTATTTAACAAACTCAGTTACCTTTTGCAATATGATTGCTTTTATTGTTTCAATATTTGTTATGATGATTATCAGAATGGAGATTTTAATATTCATTTCTGAATTAGGTATATACTCAACCATAAATGATAATAATTAGTGCACTTACTGTAATTACATCATAATCGATAAGTGAAATTTGATCTGTGGCATTTCTTACATCTTAAACTGAGAGAATATGCTTTTTACTTAGCAATGAATCAGATCTTGGGCGGGAGGGTTATGTTTTGGTTTCTTCAACATTATTTCAACAAATTCACATGTGCAGAATTGAAAATTATGGTTTATCGATTTACAACTCAATCTGCTTAAACTTATAATTACAGCAGTTTACTACAACATCCAAAAGCCCACATTTCAATGTGTCTTCACTGAATTTATTTGATTTTTAAATCTGTAAATTATAAAGAATTGGTAGGAATGGCTAGTTATTTAAATTTTGAATGCAAGGCTTATATGTGTATTATTGCACACAAACCTCTTTGGATGCAGATGATGAAATATCTCACTACCAGCTTACACAAGGAAATAAAAAAAACTAAATATGACTTAAATAATATCTTACCACAGCAAACTGAATTAAACATGTTTTCATTAAAAATAGTAAGAAGATGGTGAAAACCCTGGCAAGATCCTGGGAAACCATGTGAAGCATTTATTATGTGTATATGGGTATATAGTATATATACCTATACCTCTATCTATAGCTATAGCTATCTTTGGCTTAGGACCTGGCTATCTACAAGACCGCATTCTGCCACCGATTGCCTCCCACCGACAGTACACTCCCACAGAGAGGGCCTCCTAAGGGTGCCGTCAGCCAAACAATGTAGACTGGCGACCCCCAGGGGGAGAGCCTTCTCTGTGGAGGCCCCTGCCCTCTGGAATGAATTACCCCCGGACATATGAAGGATCCCCGACCTCCGCGCCTTCTGTCGTGCAGTGAAGACCCTGTTATTCCAGCAAGCCGCTCTGATGGGATAAATGATTTTAATTTGGTTTTAATGGGGTTTTAAAATTGGTTTAAAATGAGAGTTTTAAATTTGGCCTATGATTTAATTATTTTACTTTGCTTTTAAATTCTATTTTGTACATTGTTTTTATTATGGCTGTTCATTGCCCTGAGTCCTTCGGGAGAAGGGCAGTATATAAATAAAATAAAATAAAATAAAATAAAATAAATAAATAACTATTTCTTTTTGCATGCTTTTTCTTGCTTCGTCTATATGTGGCACAAATTTAGCTTCTAAAAGTATTGTCTAAACTTTTAAACAGAGACGTGTGAATAAATGTCCAGGAGAGTAGCCTCGAAGACCAGCTATTAGAGTATAAGCAAAAAGATGATACAAGCGTTCAAAAGAATCTTTTAGAAAATTCCCAGTTGAAGAATTCTCTTTAATAAGAAGCAGTATTGTAAAATTACTGAACAAGGGATCTCCTACTCCTGTGATTTTACAGTGGTAGTTTCTTATGAATTCCATTCAAATAGGAATCTTTGCATGTGTTATTTCCCAGAAATATTAGTAGCTAACACTGAAGTCTGAAAAGTTACTACAAGACCCAACCGCTGAAAGCCACAAACCTGAAAACGTAAAGACAGTATGGTACTGGTTTTGGGAAACCGAGTTAGCTTCACTCTGTGCTGAAAATAACATGTAAAGAGGGTAACGTCTGAAAATAAAATGCCTTTGAGGTTTAAATATACTTCCTTGGAAATGAACTTTCTTCTGCATGTTGTAAACTTTACTGGATTTTAGCTCTGCCCTCCCCCTGCTAATTAATGGAAGGGGGGAGGGGAGGAAATCATATAAACAGAATGCAATGAATATTTACATACGATAAGACACAAACTTACCTTTGCGTGATAAATAAAGATAAATAAATGACTTAATAAAAACCAAGACACCACAACATGGCAGGCGTCGTTCATACCAAACACGGGAACGCAACGCAATGTAAAAGCATTCGCTTTGGTTTTTCGGACACAGTGATTCACAAGCAGCTTTTTCTTCACCTTTGGGGTTTTGACACATGAGCCACACAGATTCACAGGGCAACCGCTATTCAGAGCATTTACACATCGAAGTAAAGCTACATAGACAGTCCAGAAATTGAGAAAGGGGGGGGGAGGGGCAGCAAGATGGCATGTGTCCAGCACACTTCCACAAGGGCATCGTCACCTGTTGGGTTTCCAGGCTACAGCGGAAGCTTACAGAAGAGCTTGCAAAGCAGAGTCAGCAGACGGGAGCCAGAAAACAGTGGATCGTTTGGCGCATGCTTGGATCAATGACGGTACAGACTTAAAAATATGGCAGCTCACTGAAATGGTTACAGAAAGAAATGGCCCTGAAGTCTTGGTGAAAGCAGAAGGCAAGCAAACATAGCACCCACTCACAAGCTTTTCTAGCAAAAAAAATCTGGTTCGGTAAGTTAATTCTGGTAAAGGTTACCAAAAAAATGTTGGGGAAAATTGATTTAAACTGTCTGCAAATGTTAAGCTTTTGTTTTTTCCCTCTGAGGATCAATTGGAGTTTTTATAATGTTGCTGCTTGGAACAGCAGAAGAAGACACGGGTATTAGAACTGTGCGAAAGCAGTGCAAGTGAGAAATTCCTGCTGTTTAAAATCAGCCGGCAAGCAAGGGAGAACAATAAACTAGTGGAAGAGCTTGCCTTCAGAAGCGATGGGTGCTCCATCACTGGGAAGCTTTTAAAAAGAGACTGGACAGAGATTTGTCTGAAACAGTATAAGGTATCCTGCTTGAGCAGAAGGTTGGACTAGAACAGGGGTTTCCAACTTTGGCAACTTTAAGACTTGTGAACTTCAACTCCCAGAGTTCCTCAGCCAGCAACGCTGGCTGAAGAACTCTGGGAGTTGAAGTCCACAAGTCTTAAAGTTGCCAAAGTTGGAGGCCTCTGGACTAGAAGACCTCCAAGGTCCCTTCCAATTCTGTTGTTATTCTGAAATTCAAACTCAACTTTTGCAAGTTTCTTTCAAGAACACATCCGTCTCTCCCAATACTGTTTTTAGTGTGGCACATTTTCTCTCTGGCCCTTAGGGAACGAATTTTTACTGGGATGATGTAAAACAACAGTGTTTGGGACTATGTTTAACTAAAGACACTAAAAAGGGGAGATCCACATCTACGCACCAGTGGTGGGTTTCAAATTTTTTTACTACCGGTTCTGTGGGCGTGGCTTGGTAGGCGTGGCAGGGGAAGGATACTGTAAAATCTCCATTCCCTTCCCACTCCAGGGGAAGGTTACTGCAAAATCCCCATTTCCTCTGGATCAGCTGGGACTTGGGAGGCAGAGAATAGATGTGGGTGGGGCCAGTCAGAATTTTTACTACCGGTTCTCCGAACTACTCAAAATTTCTGCTACCGGTTCTCCAGAACTGGTCAGAACTTGCTGAAACCCACCTCTGCTATGCACCCCCTAAAAATAAATGTGTTAATGAAGAAAAACACATGGATACAAAACTGTAAGATATGTGTTGTAAAAACATTGCAATTGTGATTTAAATTCGTTGTGGTGTAATAGCATGTGAAGAACAAAATGCACTTTTAAACTCTTATTTTGGGGGAAAGGGAGAGTAAGATCGAAACTCGGTTCAGACTTTACAATGAATTCAGTGACCAAATGAAATATAGCGTTCAATGCTGAAATCAAGTACTGTACCATCTAATTTGAAAATCTTTTCAAAGAAGTCAATATGAGTGAACAAATGGTTGATTCTAATAAAGGAGAATATCTGTAGCTCAGGATTGAAATGAGGAGTCCTTGGTGCTCTCTGAGCTGGGTTTTTTTTTTTTCTTTTCTTTCTTGGAAACATTTCCTTACCCAAACTAAGTAACCTCTTTGGGTAATTAAACGTCTGGAAGAAAACAGCCAAGCTCAGACAGCACTAAGGAATTGCTGATTCAATGCACAACAACCCCTCAAAGATGGGGCTTCATCATTGCATGGGGAACACTTTTCAAACCACCATGCATCCATCTTGCAATTTGGGGGCAAGAAGGCCCAGAGAGGGAGAAGCTTCTGTAAAAATATGTTGCATTTCCCCTTTTAAGTAAGTAAAGGGAAAGGTTCCCCTCACACATATGTGCTAGTCGTTCCTCACTCTAGGGAGCGGTGCTCATCTCCATTTCAAAGCCAAAGCGCCAGCGCTGTCCCAAGATGTCTCCGTGGTCATGTGGCCGGCATGACTCAACGCCAAAGGCGCACAGAACGCTGTTACCTTCCCACCAAAGGTGGTCCCTATTTTTCTACTTGCATTTTTCTACTTATATTTTTTCAAACTGCTAGGTTGGCAGGAGCTGGGACAAAAAACGGGAGAGCTCACCCTGTTATGCGGCACTCGGGATTCGAACCGCTGAACTGCCGATCTTTTGATCGACAAGCTCAGCTTCTTAGCCACTGAGCCATCACGTCCCATACATATATTTCCCCTTTTAAAGTTAGGTAAATACTGAGATATCTCAAGTCAATGGGATGCTCTCCTCCAGTTCCTTCAGCATTAAGGAATATGTCTTTTGCATATAGGGTACATCTAAAGAAAGCAGCAAAGTTCTGCCTAGGGACCTGGGAAAAAAAGCAAACTGCCTTCTGTCTTTACATACGTCTGTCTGTCTGTCTGTCTCTCTCTCTCTATCATCTATCTCTATCTATCTATCTCTATATCTCTGTCTGTCTATCTATCGCTAAAACGCTAATTCTCATAACCTCGATTGTAAACTGAGGACTATCTCTGGTGTCCTCAACTTATTGGGCTGGGCTGGAGTAGGACTTACTCTGCAACAGGACAACATGTCCTATGCAGCAATACCTTGACATGAGAAGAGCTGCAACTAACTTAGCTAGAAGAGTATTTCATTTATTCTAAAACATTTAAAGAACAACAGAAATGACTTGATTAAAAAAGAAGAAAAGAAACGGTGGTTGAAAAATAAAATGTCAGTAAATAAACACACAATTTGCAATCATTATAAATTTAGAATTCATTATTTCAGTGATTATATCATTAATTAAAACATTAATGATTTCATCTTAATTTAGGTGTAGCACAATCGCTGTGTCATATTGAGAAATAATTGTAAATTCCTACAAAACTCTAAACACTAATGTTTATATGGATGTCAGCCCTATTATCTAAAATAAGGGCACGTCTTATGAAAAGAAATAGGAAACCAAATCACAAAAAAAAACCTGCAATCAATAAAAGCAATATTAAGTTCTAAATGCCCTCCCATTGTAGCCAACTGCTGATTACCATCAAGTTATTTATAAACATCGAAACTGCTTCTGGTTAGTATTTTTATATCAAAGATTACTTACTTAAAATCCGTGTTTTCAATGTTTGCCTTGCTTGTATAACATGTAATATACAGTGGACCAGTGGTGAAATCCAAAATTTCTTACTACTGGTTCTGTGTGTGTGGCTTGGTGGGCGTGGCGTGGCGGACGTGGCAGGGAAAGGATACTGCAAAATCTCTATTCCCACCCCACTCCAGGGGAAGGATATTGCAAAATCTCCATACCTACCCCATTCTGGGGCCAGCCAGAGGTAGTATTTGCCAGTTCTCCGAACTGCTCAAAATTTCCGCTACCGGTTCTCCAGAACCTGTCAGAACCTGCTGGATTTCACCCCTGCAGGGGACCCATTCTTGTTTAAAGTGAAACTTTATATGTAAGTGTCAGCTGCCACTATATGCTTGCTTGTGCTTCACTGCTATAAAGTGACAGTCTGCCATGAGCTGTGGGGCAGGGGAATGAATTATACCTATAATACCTATAATTACCTAGAGCAGGGGTGTCAAACTGAAAGCCCAGGGACCAAATCTGGCCCGCGGGGTGCTTATATCTGTGGCCGGCTGGGAAATAAATAGCAAAGGCCAGGCCCATGATGCCTCTGCTAGCAAAAATTTTGGCTGCCAGAGTGTTGCAGGAGGCCTTCCAGGCCCAAAACAGGGCCTCCGGAGTGCTACAAGAGGCCGTCCTTGACTCAGAAGGTTATAAAAGGGAGGAAGGGTAAAATATTTTACCGTTCAAGCTTGCAGGATTCTGCTACTGTAGCCTATGTCAATAATTTATAGTTCTAGTCTTCCTCTGTATTAAAAGAACAAAATCACAGAAATGTACGCCTATTTTTATAAGTGTATAAAACCATGCATGTGGAGATGCAGTCCCGTGTCACGCCCACCATGGCCACGCCCCCCCACCCCCCCCACCCCTGGCCCTCCGAGGTCAAACACAACCCTGATGCGGCACTCAATGAAATTAAGTTTAACACCCCTGACCTCAGAATCAGAAATAATTTATCAAAAGTGTAATATTCCAAATATGACATGCCAAATTCTTAAGGCACTAGGCATGTGACTGGTTGCAAGCCCAACCTACAGTAGCTATTCTGCACAATCATTAGTTGTAGCTTTCCAGTAAGGTCTAGAACAACGGCCAATGAATACATAAAAATTCATAAGAGTTATTGTTCTATAACATCTGAGGGGGTTATAGATTGTCCATTTGTGAGGTTCAGGAACCAAACCCAAATGCAAGTGTGTTCACACAACTATTGTCGTAGAACTTCTGCAGGAACTGAAGTTAACCAGAACATAAATAACCATAGAGCACTGCATTTTCCAATGTAATATAGGCCATCGGGTTTTTTTTAGCAGTACCCCTTTGTAGACCACATAATACAAACACATCAGTCTCTATACAAAATCAATCAATCAATCAACTGAATTGAAAATAAATGGAAAAAACACATATACTGGCAGTGGGCCGGGTCAACCTGAAATACTGCATTCTAATCACTGTGCCACCAGGGCTCTTTAGGCAATTTTAATTTACAACTGTTTGATTGTTGCTGATATTAATCAAGCTTTTCTCATTTCAAATTGTAACTTTTGTTGAGTTCTGAAGAGTAATCAAATGAAAAGGTATCTGGTAATCTGATACTCATCAGTCATGTGGTCCAAGTTAAGAAATGATTAATAAACCAGACTTTACAATTGTTCATCTGGATGAGAACCAAGCATAAATTATTCTACTATGAAATTATTAATCCTAGCAACAGTCGAGGAATCCAGAAACAGTGTATTTAATGTTATTGTATCACTGGTTTACCATTACCAGTATTAGCTGGAATAAGCAAGCCACTGTAAGCAATTCTAAAACTTGATCTGCTTCTGCTGAAATTGCTGAGGTAAAAAAAAAAAATTAGTTAACTAATTTAATATTCAAAAACACTTGATGCTGCACTGAGCCATTAATATCAAAGGCTGATGTTACGACGCCCCACCCATGGTCACGTGACTGCATTTCGGGTGGTTAGCAACAGGCCCTCATTTCCATGGTTTGCAGTATCCCGTAGTTATGTGACCGTGATTTACGATGTTTTCTGCCAGAAGCCAACATTTACTTTGTTTCTGGCAAAAAGTGCCAATTGTGGACAATGGGTCTGCTTAACAACCGCCACAGAGAAGTCGTAAAATCAGGCTGGTCACGTGACGGCCTGTATAACAATCAGCATGACCTACATCTGTAATTTTAAGCTCAATGACTCCCTGTAGTCATTGATTCAATTGATTTTTATTTCTATGTTATGCTTTTACGCGCTTTTAGTTACTTTTTTTTATTAACTTGTTTCGTGTCGCAGAATTGCATTTGTATTCAGAATTTGCTCGGGCTGATCTATAATTGTAATATCCAATCAATAGTAAGGTAAAAAGGTAAAGGTTCCCCTCACACATATGTGCTAGTCGTTCCTAACTCTAGGGGGCTCATCTCCGTTTCAAAGCCGAAGAGCCAGCGCTGTCCGAAGACATCTCCGTGGTCATGGAGCCGGCATGACTAAACGCCGAAGGCACATGAAACGCTGTTACCTTCCCACTAAAAGTGGTTCCTATTTTTCTACTTGCATTTTTACATGCTTTCAAACTGCTAGGTTGGCAGAAGGTGGGGCAAGTAACGGGAGCTCATTCTGTTATGCGGCGCTAGGGATTCGAACCGCTGAACTGCCGACCTTTCTGATCGACAAGCTCAACATCTTAGCCACTGAGCCACCACGTCCGCTTAATCAATAGTAGGCTATATTCAATTTTACTGATTTTCCCCCCACTTATTATGCTTATGGTTCTTATTGGTTTTCGTGATTTGATTTGTAAACTGCACAGAGATCAGTAATTTTGGTGATACAGAAATACTAGGAATATCACGAACAACAAATAAATAATTTATCTCAGCTCCTTTTCAGCGGATGGTTTTGAAGCTTTCTTGAGAATTTAAATCAATATTCAGAGCAAAAGCAAAGACAACAACAGAATGATTAAACACAATAACTTGATTTATTTTGAATGCTTTTATGGACAAAAATTTGCCAGAAATAATGAATGTATTAGGTGATAGATTTATCAATCATCAATTTAGTATAACTGGGGAATTCAATAAGACTCTGCAAATCACCCTTCTTGGACAGGAAATTATGCTGTTGACTCACAGATAAGAGCACAAATAGCTTGGGAGACTTCTACTTCTGTGCCTGTTTCCTTGAATTAAAGTACTATACTGGGGAAAAGGGTGGAATTTAAATGCAATGGCTAAATAAATGTTTGTACCAACATAACCTTATGGGTATGATATCTCACGCTTTTTCACTGACTGAAATTGTATATAATTGTAGAACTAAAAGGAACAACTAGAAAAGAGATTCGAACATAGGGTTTCCTTTTCAAACTTCCTACAATGAAGCAAATGAATGCAAATTCACCCTAACTTAATTAACAAAAGCAAGTTGAATATTCATTTGTGGAAAAAGTATACTACAATTCATTCTGATCAGCTTTTTTTCTCAATTTAAAAAAAGATAACTCTCCATCTAAAGATTCCAAAGAGGAATGTCATTCATTGTGAATATTCATCCATACTATCAGCTGGCCAGTATTATTTAAATGATTTGATCTTGAATAGAAAAATAAATCACAATTTAAAAAATATCTTTAATCCAATAACCTACTTCTACTTCAATATTGTAGCTTGATTAATGTGGCTTTGGCTTATTCTTCAGTTAGCCAGTACTGTGGGATTATTTAAAAATTAAATGACCTATTTTAAAACAATAAATATACCTAAAATCCACAAATAAGCTAAAAAGTATTGCAACATGAATAAGATATCTTATTCAATAACAAGAAGTCATTTTGCTTCTAATACAGATGTAGCTAAAAGTGATTTTCAAATGGCATTTTTCCATAACTGAGCCTCACACAGAAGATCCTACTTCTAGTACAGGAAAAGCTAAATCTCAAAAGGAAAGAATTCAGTGTATGATTAGATTATATTGATGTACAGGGATAATTAGGGACATACAGTCTAGCAAGAAACAATGGGATTTAATTTCATAATATAACCTGCTATATTAATCATAAAAGTTATTTTAAATTTTCACAATTAAAAAGAACAAAATTTGAAACGTTAGCTTGGCAATGAGTTAAGATATTTCTAAAAAGACTTCACTGAGCTGCCATAATTTTTGTCAGTGTATGTAGTACTGAATGACTAATAAAATACCTGAATTGAAACTATTCCAGTCTAGTAGTTTGTATGATCTTGTGTTACCCATAATTCCGACAAAGGCTGAGTTCAAAACAGCAAATAAGTAGATCAGTTATGGCAGCAGAATATAGTGAAAGAAAGAAAAAGAACACACACATACATCAACACACAGACACACACACACACCAAGAACACAACTGAGAGGGTTGCTCCAAAGGAACTGGAAAGACACAGACAGCAGAGTTAATAAGAGAATGAAAACAGAGAAAGACAGAAGGAATATACTGTGTTAATCTAAGTGTAGGCAATAAGTAAAACAAATAAAAAAATATTAATACCACCTTTTGAAAGTTTGGGTTATGTTTCTCCATGCACTGCTAGTAGTTTATGCATTTTAAAGTCTATCCTATTTGTGCTAGAAGTGGCTCGTAACAGGATTTCTCCCCCCCCACCCGCCCCCGTCCCTTTTAAAGCAGAAGACTTGGTAGATATAGCATTATACAAAAAATATTAACATTTTATCAGCATAACCTTTAATCATGTTTCATGGTATTATCTTACCAACCATTCCTAAATAAACAAACAAATAAGATTTGTAGAAAAATCTAAAAAAAAAATAAAATCTTACAGAGTTGACTATATATTAGGAGGTTGACCTGTGTCTACAAGCACAAAATTCACAAAAGTAGGCATACTGTCAGCCAAAGTTCATGCTAAGGCCAAAAGCAATGGTGACCATATGCACATCATTGCTTCTTTGAAAGTAACATTATTTTTGATAATAGGGTATAAACAGTACAAAAAAAACAACAGTTAGACCTCTACCAGACAGAGGCAATCTTGTCTTATCTGGCAATCATCCATTCTTGGCAAGAACAGAGAGGCATTTTGGAAGTTAGAAAGTTTCTTTGGGAAACTGGAGGTAAGAAATGTCTTTGGCTGAAAAAAAGTTTTAATTTTTGGTACTTTCACCTGAGAGGTGGGGGAAAGCAGAGGAGAATTAAAAATTGATCTAAGTAAAAAAAAAAAAATCCAATTAAAATGGGTAGGCCAACGTCTCTTTTTGATTCTTGTCAAAACAGAGATGTATCAGGTAAGGGGGAAAAAAATAACCATTTTACCAACAAAGGAGAATATTTGTAGCTCGGGGTTGAAACGAGATGTCTTTGGTGCTCTCTGAGCTTGGTTATTTTCTTACAGATGTTTTATTATCCAAACTAGATAACATCATAAAACCATTTTTCATTCTGCCCTACAAATGGACACTTGCAAGATTTTAAGCAGCAACTATATTGATTTTGATTGCTATAGTTTGTAAAAAGGTATTCAGCACAGCAATGGCTACAAAGATTAACAAGGAGAGGATTATTAGGGGGAAAAAATGTTAGCTGGCTTATTGTCCCAGAGAGATTCTGTTATAACTAACATGGTTGCTGCAGTCAAGGTCTTGATATTAGCTATCCAAGATAGAGGTTCCTCTGCTAAAGAGAATTTTTCTGACATTTTATTAAAAAATTCATTGCATTCAATTTAATCTACCACTAAAGCAGACAAAGTAACCAGAGAAGCATTCAATTCAGATGGTCAAAGATATCCTAAAGGAGAATACACAACCTGCAGGTAAATTTGCTGGCTGTTTTTGCTTCTAATGGAGGCTTCCATTCACATCAGAATCTCCTCAAAAGGAAGTTGGGAAGGGGACCGGAGAGAATTATAGGAATATAACTGCGAGGAATCATCTGGATAACTTTGCACATTCCTAAGAAAAAATTCTCAAAAGTTCTTGGAGAAAAAAATGTGCTTTCTATCAAACATTTATTTGTTCAGTGATACCACAACTAAAAGACAAACAATTCCAATTAACTTCCTTCCTAGTCAATTATCAGAGTTTATTTTTATTGGCTAGAAGGACCAATAGTGTTTACCCTGTTATATGAATAGAATTATTCATTTATTTAGAAATATGGCCATCTAATTAAAAAGACTGGATAGGCAGGGGAAGGGCAAGAATCTAACTCAGTCTCCTACAGACCCTGGACCAGTAACTACAGAATAAAAACCTACAAATAGAACATTATTTTGGGGGTTTTGTGCTCATAATTAGTTTGGCAGCATTCACATTTACTGCTTCTAGTTATTGCTCAAAGATATATTCCATTCAGACTAACTCATTTTGATCAAAGACTGGAGATCTTTTTTTAAAAAAGTATTTCTTCAATGTGTCTACCATTTAGGCTGCTCTAATTGGCTAAAAGATCAAACAAAATAAGCAAATCTGGATGCAGGCTTTAATGCTATCTATCTAAGGAAAAATGTCTCTGTGCCAGAGTCACGTTGTTGCTTGAGCTCCTGGTTGGCTGGGAAATTCTGGGAGTTGAAGCCCATAAGTCTTGAAGCTGCCATGTTTGGAGACCACTGCTTTAAATCCATGCTTGGCAAAGCAGGTAGAATGTTTTTTTTAAGGGGACAAATCTAAATAATATAAAAATAACTTTTCTAGAAGTTCCTGCACTAATTCCCAGACTAATCCTGAGTCAATAAGACTCCACCAAGAACAAAGCACATTCTGTTCCATGGGAAAACATACTAGACTGGGAAAAAATTGTTATAATCACAAAGAAAATGAAAAGGAAGACTTTTGTTTGACATGCATTTTCTAGCCCTAGTAGAACAGATTGGACACTAGGAATCAACCATCTTTAGCAAACCTAAAAGTACTTTTCCAAAAAGCAATTAGACTTCTTTTGGATTTTTCCTTGAAAGAAGAAACTTCTCTTGCATGAGAAGTGAAACATTTTTTAAGAGGAAAAAAAATACAAGAAAGTCCAGTTGCCTTTTCGAAAAGTACCTTTGGGACAACCATGACCTGGACGATTAAGAATCTCCACTGACATTTTGTAATAATTTCCTTACTAGTTAGAGCAGAGCTTCAAACATAGCTGGCTGGAGAATTCTGGGAGCTGAAGTCCAAGTCTTAAAGCTGCCAAGTTTGAAGACCTCTGAGTTAGAGGAAGTCATTTTCTACTTCCAAAATGTACTTCTCGTTGGGTTAAACGGATCTTTTAAAGACATTTTATGTAATTTTTAGAACCTTATCTAAATCATCATCATTCATGTCAGTTGGCATTCTTCGGTGCCAAAACTTATAAAGACTTAAAAAGAGAGATAGTACAGAAGACTTAGTAAGTTTGCTCTTCTTTATTCAATGTCTTACTGGGCATTTTAATTTCAGAATCTGGAAACAAAATGAAAGCAATTAATTCTAGAGTGGTATCGTATGAGTCATATAGCTCAATGGCACACACACACAAAAAAACAACAACATTACCAGGAAGCTGTCTGAAATGTTTGCTAAACACCCTGTATGCTTAACCATTCAACATTTTCCAAGTTCTTACCTCCAGCAAAAAATAATAAACATAAACACAAAGAAACAAAGGTCAGGACGAAATGTAAGTAGATTTAGGCTTATAACGTACCTGGATTGTGGATACGATCCAAGAGTTTCACAGAGCGGGCACTGACGACCCCACCGACGTGGAGAAGGAAGCCCGGAGGAAACGCCGTCAAAGTAAAAAAAGGAAATTCCTGTGCCAATCAGAAGAACAAAATAGCCGTTGACCTCACAAACTGATCCTACTGCTCATCAACTCAACATGCATGGATTTTATGAAATACAAATGAAAGAAAACAGCTGGGAAAGGGCTGCCTTCAAATATATACCAGGAGTTGGCAACCTCGTCAAGTCAACAGACACAGGTAAGAGTTTTGGGAAAGTCACACGGACTCTTTTGCAGCATTGCTGCATGGTCACAGATACTCACTCCCCAAAGATAAATTGATTCCCTCCCACCACCACCCCAAGTGTATTCTACCACTCAGGAGATGTTCACGTCATCTAACACACGCACGCACCCCATTTTTACTTTCTAAAAATGCCTCTGGGGGTTCCATGTGCAAATGATGCCAACGCTAAAAGCTGGCATTGTAGCATGTTACTCTTAAAAAAAAACGAGATCGCGTAGATATAAAAGGAGGTCCCTGTGTGTACACTGGTGTCCATGGTAATGATGTTGCCTCTCCCTGGTTTACATTATGCATTAAGCAAGCAAAATGTATGCCATCCAGTTTGCTTGGGGCAGCAGACATCTCAAAGGCCAATAAAATACTACTTTCCCCCCGCGTAATCCTGCTACTAGAAAAAATTGTTAACCATACACTGTGACACCATAGAAAGCTAGGAGTCAGATTTTTTTTTTATGGCGAGTGCCTTAAAAGGGAAACACATTTTAAAGAGCTCTCCAGTTGTAGAATATAATCCCATCTGTTTTTATTTCGAAATTTTAAGTACTAATTTCATTTACTGCTGCTTCTTATTATTATAAATTATAATGCTGTGTACACTTACTTTTTTTTTTTGATTTATATGCCGCCCTTCTCTGGAGACTCAGGGCGGCTTACAGTGCGTTAAGCAATAGCCTTCATACTTTTGTATATTTTATACAAAGTCAGCTTATTGCCCCCACAAACTGGGTCCTCAATTTACCTACCTTAGAAAGGATGGAAGGCTGAGTCAACCTTGAGTCTGGCAAGATTTGAACTTACTTTAATTGCAGACAGCTGGTGTTAAATTACAGTGCCTTGTCTGAAGAGCTATCTTGGGAGAAAATCACTGTAACAATTTATTTTTAAATAAGGATTCATACAACATGGCTGTTGAAATCTAATTTCAACTCTAGGCTTCAACTCTAAAGGACCCTGAAAGAACTAGATTAGCTAGACCACTTTCTGTCAGATTTTCAGGCCAGTATGCAGTGATGGAGACCGGACTGGTGCTGCTCATTGATCATCTGTGGTGGAGCCAGGATAGGGGTGGTACAATCATCCTAATGCTCCTTCATCTCTTGGCAGTTTTCAGTATCACCAACTGCTGCATTCTCTTAGGTAGCTTTAGGGATTGGAAGTGGAAGGCTCTCTACTTTGGGTCCAGTTTCAATCCTGACATGTCACTGACAAGATTATAGGTGTGACATGTCAGAATTGAAACTGGACCCAAAGTAGAGCCTTCCACTTCCAAGTGTATCAGTTCCTGGGGAGGAACAGGCTTAAGCTCAATCTTTGCTTGACACCCCCCACCGGTCCCCCCTTTTCTGTGATACTCCACCTTTATTCTTTAATGGGGTGCATGTTGACATAGGGGTCTCTTTGAATTCACATCTCCTACTTGAATCCTTTGTATACAGTTACATCAAAGTGTGCCAGTGACGCCTGTTCCTGGACTAGAAGGTCCTTTGAACAGCCACTCATGCCTGTGTCACCTCTCGATTGGACTATTGTACCACAATTCTACTTGGAGCTGTCCTGGAAGACCACTCAGAAGCTACGACTGGTCCACATCTGCATAAGCAGTGATGGGTATGTTGTGGAACATATATATGACCCTGCTGCTTTGTGAGCTGCGCTGACTGCCAGTTGACTACTGGATGCAATTCTTATCACCCATAAAGCTCTTTATGGCATAGGACCTGGCTACTAGAGGGACAGCTTCTGTCCATTCTGGGCAGGCACAGATCTTGTTAGTTAAGTAGTGCCTCTCACGGGATCTAGAAAGCATAACAGCCACTTAACCTTGATTCAGAAATACTTGCATCTTAGAGACAAGGTAAAAGGAAAATATGTAACAACTGGAAATATATGCTTGGATAGAAGTTTTAATATGAAACACAGCTAGAGGAATTTCATTTTAAAATCCACTGGATAATGTTTGGAAGAAGAGGAACAAGTATCTCATTCTGGCAATGGCTATTGCTGCATTAATGAAAAACCTCTGACGCTATTAGGAAAACTGCAAGCGGCATGGTGAAAACACTCGCCTCCCATTGGGAAGGTTGAGAGTTCAATTCTAGGTAGTGGCAGATGGCACTAGGGCACAAAGAAAAAATATCTGCTGAGAATGCTGAGAATTGTGTGTGGTGTCAGGAAGGGCATCCAGCCAGTAAATGCTCAGCTCCATCCAGTCACCCAGACTCTACTCTGAATTAAGGGATTGCAGGATCATAAAAAGGGAGTAGCGTTAGGCTGCGCTACAGAAAATAACTGAAGTAACAAGGAGACCTGGTAATCGTTTTGCATTTACAGTGAAATTTTCTGTTTTCCAGATCTTGATATAATGGACTGCTTGCAAGAGAAGACCAGATTTATATAGAAGTTTTACATAATGTCATTTGCAAGATGAAATTAACATGCAAATGGAAAATTACTAAAACGATTTATTTTTATATTTAAGAGATATTAGTGAATAACTTAGGTTCTGTTTAAGCAAGGTTTCACTGTATTTGCACTGGATAAACATAGACTATCTTGAATTTGACATCTGCGTCTTTTAATTTGGGGATCATTTTAGGTAAATACCAACCGCCAAACTGACTATGCTGTCCTGACCCTGTTGAATTTATTTCTATTTACATAGAATAACTAATATGCAAATCCATGACCTATTTTCACAAAATCTTATTAAACCTGAGAAGATTAAAAATGTTTTTATGTGAAGAATATACCTGATGAAAAGCATCAAATGAATTAGTTCTGTGCTTTAATATCTTAATTCAACATATTCCAGTTTTTTCACCCTATTGAAAAAAGCATTTTCTAAAACTCTATTGCAGTGTACAAATTATGCTTATGAAGAATAGTGAAGTTTACAACTTCCTACTGCCACCTGTGGTGTTTCATTAGGATACACAGGTTAAATAATGTTATATTTCAGGATAACTATTATACTATTATATTTCCCATGGAGGACCACAGAGTCACTATTGGACATGTTTCACTATAAATGCCAAAAAAAAAAAAAGGACTTGATTTGATAGGGGGGAAAGCAAAAGCAAATAAAAAAATCATATTTCCAATATGAAGCTAATCTGAACATGCATCATGCATATTCTCTATGCATGGTATTTGTGAAGAAGCTTTTAATATGTCATTTTAAAGGCAAAATTGTTTAAAGATCTCTTATAAAGTTGTATGATTGTGACTTACAATGTACATTTAAGTACTCAGACTGAAAAGTCAACATTTGTAAAGAATGAAAACATTTACTGCATATCAACCGAAAGACTAAACCCATTATCCACAAAAGATCTAAATTATTAGGATAAGCAGCAAAGTCAAAACTTTTTTCCCCCCTTTGTTAGCTTTCAAATTAAATATTACAAAATCAAATCAATGAAAAATGTTAAGTTACATGAAATGTATATTCATGCAGAAGTCAAAGGAGCAAGTGGACTGTTTAAAAGTTCCGGAAAGCTTTCTCGAAAATTTTCTGCCTAGGAACAATTCCATAAGGAATGTGGAATTTATAATAACCGGCTCCAAATTCCTCAAATAAAAGGTCCAAGGTAGAAAAAAAAAGAGTCTCAAAATAAATATGAACACAAAGAGAGAGAGGTGAAGCGTCACACAGTAATTGGAACATACCCGCCTTCTACAGAATTTATGAGGCGATCCTCCCTTAGCAATAGGTAACACAAAAATGGGGAGAAAATTATCCACCGATACAAAGCTACTGCTATTCATTTTGAATTAATCCACATTTTAATGGGACGTCACGTGACATATAAACATGTAATTTTTGGCATAGCCCCCTTCATTCACTGAAGTAAAATTTTACTGCTACAAATGATTTGAAATTCGCCCAGTGAATGTGGGATCCTTATTCACAATATGGTTTTCAGCTTTAATAATCAGAATTAAATAGCCTCCCGTAAACATTTAAGATACAGAATTAAAGTGTGCGGGTAGGACATGAGGAAGGTAGCTTTTCTCTGGTGAGCTATTGCTTTTTTTGTTTAAGCTCAGCTGACTGAAATAGAAACATGAAAAAGGCTGATGAGAAAAGGATGCATATATATTTGCATTCAAGTTTATAGAAACTTAGGAAACGTAACAGCAGAAAAAGATCTAGGGGTCCATAGAGTCTGCCCTTTGAGGGTTTTTTTTTTTTTTTAATTTTTCCTGCAATCTCTCCTGATACGTTTTGTCCGTCAGACCTTCCACCACTTTTACGGTCCGTCTCTGGACTCACTCAATTTTAATATCTTTTTTTTTTAGTAAGGTCTCCAGAACTGGGCACAGTATTCCAAATGGGCTCTGGCCATGTCCGGTTCATGTCAGAAGCACCCTTTAAGGCGCTTCTGGGTTGAAAGGATTAAGCCGGTGACATCACCATTGTTCGGGTTACACCCGTGGGAGCTCCTTTCATGTCGCCCATCAAGAAGCTGGAGTGAGTGACGGAAGTTCATCCCGCCACGCAGCAGCACTCGGGTCTCAAACCTGCAACCCAGAGTCCTAATCATTTGAGCCACCGCCCTTCATATACAGTTTGACTAAAGTCCTATACAGTGGGATTAGTTCCTTCTTTTTCTTGCTGTTGGTCCCTCTAGTGATGCATCCCAGAATTTCGTTTGCCTCCACAGCTGCCTGGTCACACTTTACTCTTTTGCAGTCATCTGCTATGAGCACACCTTAAATCCTTTTCTTCTGCTGTTTTGTCTAACGCTGTACCTCCAGTATTGTACCCTTCCAGAAGATTCCTTTTCCCTAAACGTACCATCTTACATTAAGAAACGTTGAACTGCAGTTTCCACATATTTTTTTTACCAATTTTCCACCAATGCCAAATCATCTTCCATGTTACAAATAACCCCAGGAGTGTCAACTCGATTACACACCTTTATGTCATCAGCAAAAAGACCAATGAAAACCTTATGAGCTTTATGAAAATCTTCCATGATGTAAATCTCTTCTTTATAGGGATATGTATTTCATCCCTGTCCAAATACATGGTGGCAACTTATATAATTCACAATTGTAGCAGAAAGATAATTACTTAATAATAAAGGAAACATTCAAGTACATTATTCCTACACAGCAGTACAAAAATACAGGAATGTTTCTAAAGTGATAGTTCTGGGATGAAATCCTACACAGATTTTCCAAGAAGTTAAACCTATTTGAGCTCAATGGCATTAGACATGAACTGTGCTGGTATACATCAAATATATAACAGATTGAATGTATTTCTTACCCTTTGCTCCAGAGCTGATTGAGTTTGTTGTCTTAACAGAGCTTTTAAAGGCCCCCCTTCTTTTCCAGCACTACCACTTCCCATTCCTAAAGAACATTAGCACGTAAGTCAAAGTGAAATCACATAATTAATAGATATTACATCAAAGTTATATTAAAAATGTGGCACATTTTTGATTACTAGCAAATGTAGACAACCCTGTGAAAGTCTAACATGACATGGTCAAAAAGCCAGAGTAGTGTATCAATTAATTTATGAAAAGATGTATTCAGTAGGGAAAAAAATAAGCTTCGGCTTCATTTAACAGGCTATAATTTTTAATTATAATTAGCGTGCATGTTGCCTATGATTTATGTGCAAAAACTAGTAAACGTGATCATGCTAGATGAAAACTTTAGTAAGCCATTGGCTAAAGATTACACCCCTCAGTCCAATTTGAACTTTTAAAAAATCCAAACAGAATTCAAAAGTTAAATATTTCAGAGTGTTTAAAGATAACGTTATCACACTGTAGTCTGAGATACAAAGATTTTCACATGATTATGTGATATAGATATTTTGATATTTTGACATAAAAAGGGACTAAAATTTGGAATTCTTTGCTGATTTAACAAGCCCACACAGTTATCAGAAAAAGGGTATAATCATATAGAGCTAAAAGAATAAAGGAAAATAATGTATTTTCAAGGCTGAAATGATGAGGCATTTCACATCTATGTTTACAGGAGTAATTCCATTAAGTTTATTCAGGAAAGGTTGTATTTAAGTCATAAAGATATAATTTAAATTCAAAGTTTCCAGTCTTTGGTATCCCCAATTGTCATAAACACCAAACTCCCAGTAATAATAACCCTTAATAATAGTGAGCTGAATGGACTACTGATCAGACCCAAGATCCACATTTACAACTAATAGAGAATTCTAATTTCTCTTAACAAACCATCAGCAAACTAATTAATAGGGGGATGCCTTAGTATGTTGGTTAAGTCCATGGGGTACAATTTAATATGCTTATTACACAAACTAGAATTAAACCTGATTTTAAACTTTTCCTTTTTTTGAAGGGGTAGGATAAAAATCCTCGCTTCTCTGGATAGAAACAATAAAAACTCCAAGATTGGACGTTATGTTAAACAATTCACCCTGCAGCTTATGTGAAAAAAGGAAGAATATGGACAAGCACAGTGGGAACATAAATGGACACTAATTTATAAGGTCCATCTATGATTACTTGATAGGTTCTTAACGAAATCTGCTCTATTATTCAAGACATTTACATGTTTTATGGGGACATAGTGGCTTAATGCTGCCTAGAATAGCAATGCCAAACAATTGTGCTTAGCCTTCTTAAAATGACTTATTTCACAATTCAATTTTCTCCAAACTGTTCAGGGCAAGCCTCAGTAAAATAAGACTTGGACAAAAGTACCTGGATGCTTATAATCCAGAACATTCTGACTACCATAAGTATCTGAAATACATATAAGTGGCCATATTCCTGCAACTAAACACTATTGATGGAATTACGGAGGCCTACCTGGTCTAATGATAAAGGATAAACTGACAAAATTAACAATTCATCTAATTTCAGAGACTTTTAAGGTTTCCTGCTCATTTGAATTGAAATGTTCATTTTGTACCAAACCCTGATATTACAGCTGATGTTCTGCAAACACTTGCCATCTTTGCAGCAATAGAAATAGATCCCATTGCATGATTAAATTTACAGATCACTGTTCATTCCTGTCCTATTAAAACCTCCATTTTTAGCTGTTTTTGGATAAGGAAACAAACATTAGCATCTATATAGTCCCATCCTGCATGATGCAGTCTATCTAATTTTTCTTTTTTCTTTTTGCTGTCAAATCTGTCTGACAAGGGACTATACGATACTAAGAGCGGAGACAGAAATGGAATGAAGGCTGTTTGTAGAAATGAAACATACTTCACCCAGAAAGAGAACAACCCAAACTGTATTGCTCCACAGCATCAACCGAGTTTACATTAGTTGAAACAGCCTTGTGAAAGGACAGGCAAAACTGACATTTATACCGTGAACATTTAGAAGGGCATTTAAATTGCAGGTACAAAAAAACAAAACAAAAAAAAAAAAAACAAAAAAAAAAAACAAAGCAGGACTGATGGCCACATGATGGTCAACGGAGTAATATGAATGACTTGGAGAAGACAAAGAAGAAAAAGAAGAAATGTTCCTCCCAATCGAAACAGAGGAGCATTGAAACATGGCCAGAAACGGATGGCTATACAGGTAGTCCTCGACTTACAACCATTCGTTTAGTGTCCGTTCGAAGTGACAATGTCATTGAAGAAAGTGACTTATGGACACTTTTCACACTTACGGCCGCTGCAGCATCCCCATAGTCACGTGATCAAAATTTGGATGCTTGGCAACTGGTTCATATTTACCTTTGGGGGGGGTCACATTTACCTCACATATCCTGGACATGTATGTCACATGTCGCAGGGTCATGTGATCACCATTTGTGACCTTCTCACCAACAAATTCAACGGGGAAGCCAGACTGATTTAACAACCGTGTTACTAACTTCACAACTGCAGTGATTCATTTAACAACCGTGGCAAGAAAGATTGTAAAATGGGGCAAAACTCATTCAACCATCTTTGCTTAGCCACAGAAATTTTGGGCTTCGCAGTGTCGTAAGTCAAGGACTGCCTGTACCACAATTTGTTTTTTTTTTAAAAAAAGGCCAATTATCTATCTCATAAAGTTTTGGGAGGGAGAAAAGTCTGATTAAAAAGGCATGATAAAAACGATTTTAAAAAACAGTCGTGATAAAACGTTGGGGGGCGGGGGAAGGAAAACCAATCCCAGAAAAATAATTATATCAACGTCATGTAGCCAGCAGTTTTGGGATTTTAAATGGGTCTAGTGGGGGAGGGGAAATCATAAGAAGCTTTCACACTGTGCTTGGTGCCACTACCCAAACCAGCAAAGCGATTGAAGAGTAATCCTACCCGAAGCAGCCAGAAGTAGCTCTTCAGTGAAAGAAATACTTTTCCTGAGAATTGGGTTCACAGGGCTAGAGTGAAGAGGGTTAGAGCTAGACTCTGAGCAGAGAAGACGGGGCCTTGTAAGTGGTGGGGAACAAGAAGATAAGGTTGGGGAACTGGGAAGCAGGAAAATCTTGGGTCCCCATAGGGGAAGTGCTGCGGAGAAAAGCAGTAAAGAGATGGTAGAGTTCAGAAAATGACAAAAAAAAAAAAAAAAAAACCAAGAAGAAAGAAAAAGCAAAATGAATTAAGCAAAACCAGGTTTGTAAGAAAATAAACAAACAAACAAACCAGACAGCGAGCAGCATTATGAACTGTTATGGATTTACAATACACAGGATGACAAATGCAACACGATGAACGGGCACACCCAACACGAAACCTTCATCTATTATTGCTCTATCTCAGTGTTTCCCAAACTTGGCTATTTTAAGATGCATGGACTTCAACTCCCAGAATTCCCCAACCAGTATGCCTGGTTGAGGAATTCTGGGAGTTGAAGTCCATATATATCTTCAAAGGGTCAAGTTTGGGAAACACTGCTCTATCTTAAAGCCATGAAAGTGGGCTTTTATTTTTATTTTTTTTAATTGCAGCTTATTCCAAACTGAATGGGTTTTTACAGGAGATGAATACCCATTTTCTGTGAGTGTTTAAAAAAAAAAAGCACATAAGTTACAGAGGTGAGATGAATGGTGCAGAAATTTGATAAAACAAATAAAATTCACCTTTTCGGAACAATTTTGCACTTTCTGACGGAAATGGGAGCAGCTTGCTTAGAAAGCCTTCAATTTTTAAAAGATACTTTGCATTCTGATTTTTAAATAAAATAAAACAAACAAACAAACAAACAAATAAATGTTTCCTTCTTTTCAGTTTCCTCCACATTATATACTTTCTGGGTAAGCACCAAAATCCTCATTCAGAAAATAGTCAATCTCTGTATTAAATTGTTAATTTAATAAGGAAAGCACAATGTTGACTGGCGGCTTCCAGGGGAAGAGCCTTCTCTGTGGGGGCACCTGCCATCTGGAACAAGCTCCCCCCCGGGAGATACGGAGGATCCTGGATTTGCGCACTTTCCGCCGTGCCCGCAAAACATTCTTATACCAGCAGGCTGGTCTGGCCTAACCTCCCTTTAAATTGTTTTAAATTTGTCTTATAAATTGAGGTGTTTTAAATTTGTTTGTTGGCCAAAGCATTTAATGTATTTTTAACTGGTTTTTAACATTTGTAATATGTGTGTTTTATCTCTTGGCTGTCCACCGCCCTGAGTCCTTCGGGAGTAGGGCAGTATATAAATTCAATAAATAATAATAATAATTCTCAGTTTTAAGCAGGGTGGATAAAAATCAATGATTTTTTTTAAAAAAATCAAAAAAATCAGATTTTTTTATTTAAATCGGATTTTTTTTTATTTTTATCGAATTTATTTTAATAAAAAACTTTTGGGGTAAAAATCTATCGTAAGATAGTTTTCTATTTAAGATACATAAATAATTTAGTTTATTCAGCATGAAATGGAGCTTAGTTATGTAGCATGAGGCTGTATATTCTGCAACACTGGGACTATCGGTGAGTCAACAGTGGGTCAACGGAGTAGCAGAGATGACAGTTGCTCTTTAAAAATTATGATTTAAATCGAGTTGATTTAAATCAAGCCTTTTTACTAGTGATTTAAATCATGATTTAAATTGTGATTTAAATCAACTCGATTTAAATCAAATCCACCCTGGTTTTAAGACTCCAAACTTCCATAACTCAAAAACTTCATATAACACCTCTACAGCTAAATTTCCCGTCTATCGTACGCATTATAATTAGCAGTGAATCTGACTTATTTTAAAGCACCTGAGGGCAGAACAAGTAATAATGGGTGAAAGACCATTAAAGAGAGAAGCAACCTAAAACTAAGGAGAAAATTCCTGACAGTTAGAACAATTGATCAGTGGAACAACTTCCCTCCAGACATTACGAGTGTTCCATCACTGGAGGCTTTTAAGAAGAGATTGGACAGCGATTTCTTTGGAATGGCATGGGGGTCTCCTGCTTGAGCAGGGGGTTGGAATAGAAGATCTCCAAGGTTCATCCCAACCCTATTATTCTATGTTCTATACTAGACATAATTTACAGAGCTTTGGCATTTCCTATCTTTTAGTTTGTAAAAGAAATGACAGGAAGTATTTGAAAATAGAACTTGAGATAATTTCAAATTCCCTTTTAATTTAACGATGCAATATAGCAATAGCACTTAGATTTATATACCGCTTTACAGTGCTTTACAGCTTTCTCTAAGCGGTTTACTATTGCCCCCAACAATCTGGGTCCTCACTTTACCCACTTCGGAAGGATGGAAGGCTGAGTCGACTTTGAGCCGGTCAGCATCAAACTCCTGGCAGTAGGCAGAGTTAGCCTGCAATACTGCATTCTAACTGCGCCACCATACCTACCTTCCTTCCTTCTTTCCTTTCCACTTAGCAATAGCACTTAGACTTATATACCCCTTCACAGTGCTTTACAGCCCTCTCTAGCGGTTTACGGAGTCAGCATATTGCCCCCAACAATCTGGGTCCTCATTTTACCCACCTTGGAAGGATGGAAGGCTGAGTCAATCTTGAATATGAGAGAGTCTTCTGTCTAAAGTTGTCTTTGGGCTCATGGAATTATTTTCAGAGCTATGGATTCAATAAACTCGATCATACTGGCCAGTGTTCTGATCCCAATTGTGGTTTAAGTCGAGGACTACCTGTATTATCCTTCCTATTTTAAGAAAATAAAAGTATAGTGGGGGGTTGCCCACCGAGAAGTGTGCAGATTACGAGTTGAGTTGACTTAAATTCTGTTAAAGCCGTGATATTTCAGTATTATATATGTGTGAAGCCAGATTGCTAAAAATGCCTTGCCATATTTGTCATTTAGAGCAGCAGTCACCAACTGGTGGCCCATGGACCACTGGTGGTCCGTGAGAAAATTCTGGTGGTCCGCAGAAAAATCTTTGCATTTTTGCATTTTTTTATATTGCCCTAAATCAGGGATCCTCAAACTATGGTCCCTGGGCCGGATACAGCCTGCCAAAGCAATTAATCTCACTCACTGATGGGATGGGGTCCTTCAGGCATTTAGCTTGACTGCCTGTTTAGTAGCTCCAGCCCCTCCCTCCCTCCTTGGGAGTTCAGTTGCTTCAGTGAGCGGTGCACGAAACTTCAGCCGGACTCCTTGAGAGACAAAGTTTGCAGGGGGAGCGATCTAGCATCCGGGCTGGCTACAAGACAAACGTTCATGCTTGGTTGTATTTGAGATTCCTAGTTGCAACGGACAGCAAAGCTAGGGTTGACCCCAGGCAGCCAAGCTAAGTGCCTAAAGGACCCCGTCCCATCACTAATTCTTATTAATGGTCCGCGGGATTTACAATTATGAATTTAGTGGTCCCTGAGGTCCAAAAGGTTGGTGACCCCTGATTTAGAGTACAAAGAGAAATATGTGCAGGGAATGGGAGATTTACATTCAATTAACTAAATCCCAGCCTAACAAGATGAACTATTAAACAAACCTTACTATTTCATCAGGCCTATTCTCACAGCCACTTTGCATCTCGTTTCAGAGTTGTGGTTATAAATTAGAAACAATAGTTTATTGTGGCTTTTTATTAACTCTCCAGGCCATTCAAGGCAAGTCTGGCTAATAGCACAAGAATCACTGTGTTTGTAGACGGAGTAAAGCAGTCACATGAGAGTAATGTTATTCTGCTCCTCGTTGTTTCCAGTATGCATACACTCCATATATACAGGTAGTCCTCAATTTACAATCATTTGTTTGGTGACAGCACTGAAAAAATAACTTTGATCATGTGATCAAAATTCAAATGCTTGGCAACCGGCATTTACGATGGTCACGGTGTCCTGGGGTCAAGTGATTACCTTCTGCAACCTTCAACAAGCGAAGCCAATGGAGAAGCCAAAGTCACTTAACAATCATGTTACTAAGTTATCAAGTGTAGTGATTCACTTAACAACGGTGGCAAGAAAGGTTGTAAAATGGGGCAAAACTCACTTAACCACTATCTTGCTTAGCAATGGAAATTTTGGGCTCAATAGTGGCCAGTCATAAGTCAAGGGCTACCTGTCTGTAAAATCACTGGGTTTGTCATATCTTAAATTACGTTTTGACAATGGTAAAAAGTTAACATCGAAGATTGTTGTAACATGACGGATACCTTATTGTTGTATTCAAAGCAGCCCCGAAGACAGTCAACCAGCCCTTATTCAGTTGCTCACAAAGATGTGCAGATACAAGAAAAGTTTTAATTTGTTATACCTATTTGTACATATTCAGTAATATATGGTAGACTATCTCCCAAACATATCATGGTTACTTTTAATTCCCATAATTTGCAATATGATGTGGAGGAAATGAAAAGACAATTCTTTAGGATAATCTTAGGGTAGTGGTTATATGTCAGTTTGCAGAAGATGCTCAGATGCCACATAATTCAATAAACAATTCAAAGATTTATGCAAATAGGTACTATCATGCCCAAAACAGAGAAAGGCCGTGAGTGAAAAGCTAAAATAGAAACAACACAAATTCAGCAAAACAAATCACAAACAAATTAAAATAACGTGGGTGGAAGCACCTTACCAGTTTTGGGTGTCAAACTCAAATCTGTGTCAGAAGAAGAGGACTGTCGACTGTAGGACTTGGAAGGTGAAAAGGAATAGATTTGGTTTTTCAGAGGGGTGGAGGGTCCTGATGAATGAGGATTGGGGTTGGGATCTTCATTGAAAGGAATCCTGCCAGAAGAAGGTGGAAACAGATTCAGTGATCCTACGTCAAAGGACCGGGCTGATGATCCCAAAATCAGGATGTGGACAGGGAGGGGGAGGGGGACAGGGCCAATGGCTCACTTAAGGTGGGAAGCTAGATTACGATGCCTACAGGCATTGGGGAAGGTTGTTCACCGGACAACTTCGTGGAGGCAGATGGGCATTACTAACCAGCAAATTAAAAACCACAGCTAAAGCATAAAAGCATCGAAAAGCGGGAAAGTAAACAGGAACATAAAACCCATCAAAAACCATGGCTGCACGAATGCAGTATGTTTTTTTTTTTTGAACCAGATTCTTAACGAAAGAAAACAAAGCGATGGTTGCAGGTTATATATCTGTGCCTTGACGTACACACAGACAGATATGTTATATATTTAAATATATATATATATATATATAAAGATGCATATATATTTCAAAAAAAAAAAGTTTCCTTATCCGTTAGCATTTGCAGGTTGCCACAGCTAAAAACAAAGCGGAAAGAGGACAATCATACCCAGATGTTGGTACTCACAAGCGCTGCTACCGGTAGCAAGGTCTTACCTGTCGGTCCAGTTTAAGACATCCTGCACAGAACCCTTTTTGAGAACATCATGATCAAGCCTGAAGCCTGATCAAAATGTACATTTCTCTCCCTACTACGAGAGAGACACCTGAGATGCAAATGTTATTATTGCAAAGGGGGCGGGGGAGAGGAAAAAAGAAAACAGGTATGCACACAATAAAGCAAAAAAAGAGATCGGAAGATATCCTTGAGGTCTCCTGTTTCCTCTGACTTAGCAGGTGAATGCAAAGGACTTATTTGGAGAAGAAGAACTCTAAGGGATATAGGTACCTGCCTATACTGCCTGCCTGCCTGTCATTGTGCCTGCCGCCTGTCTCTCCCCAGCTTCTGAATCTGAGCAGTCGCGTACCAGTGTAGATGAGAGTGGGAACAGACACAGAGAAGTTCTGAGTAAGCCGTGAGCCAGTAGCAGTGTGAATTGGACTGTTGTGAGTCGAACGACATCCATGGTTGGGCGGATGAGCCAGCAGAGACCTGAGAGAATTTGCAGCCGAGATCGAAGGAAAAGGAAAAAAAATACATACAAAAAAAAAAAAATGGCAAAGTTACATTTAAAAAAAAAATATATTCTAGGGTGTTCTAGTTACTGGAAGGTTGCAGTTTGCTTGTTTGTGAAGAGCAAACTCTGAAGCAGGGGTGCCAAATATAAGGTCTACGTGGATTCCCAATGTGGCCCTTAGATTTAATAGCAAGAGCAATAGCATTTAGACTTGTATACTGCTTCCTAGTATGCTTTATAGCCCTCTATAAGCAGTTTACAGAGTCAGTCTATTGCCCCCAACAATTTGGGTCCTCATTTTACCAACCTTGGAAGGATGGAAGGCTGAATCAACCTTAAGCCCCGTCAGGATTGAACTCCAGGCTGTAGACAGAGTTAGCCTGCAATACTGCATTCTAACCACTACGCCACCAGGGTTCGACCAAATTCCACCAATTTAAATCAGGGGGTGAATGGGAAATTGGGAAGCTTCCTAAAAATTCAATCCACTGATACAATGGCTCCAGCTTGCCAATTTAATTAGCTTAACATTTAAGCATGCAACTAGTTAATGATCATAACATGGAAAAGGTGAAGAAAGACATTATTAGATAATCACACATGACTCTCCTCTTCCTTCTCAATGCTTTACATCAAGAAGAGGAATTTGAGAGACTGATATTTAACGAAGGGCAGCCTAACTGATTTTTTAAAATAGAAGTTATACAGATAAAGTTTCCAGAATCTACACAGAGGAATACAGTGCCCTAGTTGGCTGATTTTGAGTTTTATACCCCTACTCTAAAGAATTGAGATGGGGAAAAAAACCCCAGCTAAGCATTACTCGGTTACCATGCAATTATCATTCTTCTAAAGGTTTAATCTTTGCCAATAATCTTTGAAATCTAAATTTAAAGAAATGAACTGGGCCAACTTAATTTTATTTCTGATCAATGTAAATGTCTAAGAATGCAAATTGAAATCAATTGCATTAATTTCATTGAAAAAATTTGTGCTACTATAAAAAGCAACAAGGTCATTGTATAATTTAAGTAACATTTAAAATGTCCCAAAGGTGCTGTTTCAAGAGGCAATTGGAGTTTCTGGTTTTTCTTTGAAGACATTTCACTTCTCATCCAAGAAGCATCTTCAGCTCTGACTAGATGGTGGAGAAATTTTGAAATTTTCAGTAAGCATGACTGAGATAATCTCACGTTGCTTTGTAGCAATTTTTCCTGTTTAGATTTCAATAAAAAGAGCTATATAATTGCAAGACATAAAGTAATATATTCTCATTGGCGCTTAGCTTTCCCAAACAAAGTACTTTCAGTTGGCCCAGTGTTATTTCTATTTCTCTGGCTCATTCTAAAAGTTAAACTCTATCAACTGCTACTGAACTCTGAGTTGGCCAACTGCCTACTAATTAAGTGAAAGGGCAGCAAAACTTAATTTGTTCTAAGTAAGAGAGAGGAAAGTGTTGCAGACAGTTGTAAAAACCTGATAGCACTCAGTTATGACTTACTAGCTTAGAATTACACTGAAGATATTTCTTAAGTCCATGTACACCAATTGCATTCAGAATACTAAAATACTAAAAATACTAAAAACAGAGGTCCTGTGGGTTTTTATCTTGCAAAATACGTTGCAAAATACAAACATCCCACTGAAGCAATTTAATTTCAATCACCCACCAAGAAGAGAAAGCACTCTGGAATGTAGAACAGGTTAATGTTATTGCCATCATGCTGTGCAACACTACAAGAATTATGCGTAGCTGAGGCATCTGACACACATTTTATTTCTACAACATCTGGTCACTTTAATTATTCAGGTTTCTCAACACAAAACAAATTGTCAATATAAAAGGGAGACAGGGGTGTGTATATTTAATCAAAGCAGACCAAAAAAAAATATGCAACACAGTATGAATTTGAAAAGAACACACAAAAGAAACTTTCCAGGGAACATTTAATTCATACTTACTCCTTTATCTCCTTGGATGGGGAATTACATGCAGGTAAGAATACAGGTGTGTTACTTAATTTGTCCAAGGTACAGGCTGTTCCAATGGCTCGTACTACTAGGCCAGATTCTCCCTCCAGATCAAAACACTGCAAGTAGCCAACCACTGCATTTCCTCTCATTTCAAGTACCTTCAGGCCAATTTTTCTTTGCAGTTCCCCTGTCAAAAAAACCACACATCATTTAATGCAACATTAATGTAAAATGATTTTGAACGCTGATAAAATGAACTTCAATTTTACCGCAATATTGCACTAACTTGTACCAGAAGTTAGGCCAGTTTAGTATAGTGGTTAAGGCACTGGCCTAAAATCCAGGAGACTGTAAATTTTAGTCCCACCTTAGACATGAAAACTGGCTGGGCGACTTTGGGCCAATCACCAGGAGACTGGGAATTCTAGTCTTGTCTTAGACATGGAAGCTGGCTGGGCGACTTTGGGCCAATCACCAGGAGACTGGGAATTCTAGTCCCGCCTTAGGCATGAAAACTGGCTGGGTGACTTTGGGCCAATCACCAGGAGACTGCGAATTCTAGTTCTGCCTTAGGCATAAAAACTGGTTGGATGATTTTCTCTCAGTTCAACCCATCTCACAGGGTTGTTGTTGTGGGGAAAATAGGAGCAGAAAAGAGTTTTACGTATGTCCGATGCCTTGAGTTACTTATAAAGTAATGAAGACAGGATAAAAAAAAAAAAAAATTAAAAATTAATTTTTTTTAAAAAAATTAAAAAATAAAGTAAAGTAAAGTAAAATAAAATTTAAGATACCAAAAGAAATTCGCTGAAGATAAAGAGTCTCAATCAGTGAAGTAACATTTACTATTCACTGGAGACCTTCAGAGACTGGAGAAGCCATCTGCCATCCCACCAAAACGCTTTAGCAAATCATAATCATAAGTTTATTTGTCAAGCATATATAACAGGTAAAAGTATAAACATAATTTGAATACATGAAAAGAGTAAGTAAAAAGGAATATTAGGACAGGGACGGTAGGCACACTGGTGCTCTTATGCACGCCCCTTACAGACCTCTTAGGAATGGGGTGAGGTCAACAGTAGACAGTTTAAGGTTAAAGTTTTGGGGGTTTGGGGATGAAACCACAGAGTCAAGTAGTGCATTCCAGGCATTGACCACTCTGTTACTGAAGTCGTATTTTCTGCAATCGAGTTTGGAATGGTTTACCTTGAGTTTGTATCTATTATTTGCTCGTGTATTGTTGTGGTTGAAGCTGAAGTAGTCATTGACAGGAAGGACATTGTGGCAGATAATTTTATGTACTATGCTTAGGTCAGACTGAAGTCGGCGCAGTTCTAAGTTGTCTAAGCCCAAAATTTGGAGTCTGGTGGCATAAGGTATTTTATTGCGGGTAGAGGAATGGAGGATTCTTCTCGTAAAATATCTCTGGACTCTCTCTCTATTGTATTTATGTCCGATATGCAGTTCCAGACAGATGAGCTGTATTCAAGAATTGGTCTAGCAAATGTTTTGTCTGCTCCAGTTAGTACTACAACATTACCAGAGAAAAATCCTGCACTGAGCAGGAGATTGGTCTGGCTTAGAGGTGGGGAACTATGGTCTCAGGATATTAAATTCAATAGCTAGAAAAGCAAAGTATACAACACACATTTATAGTTGATGGGTTGGAGAGTGCTGACTCATGCAAGAAGCAATCTGCGCTATGATTGGCTGCTGTGGGTTTCCCTTTTCCCCCGTCTTTTTCTTCTGTGTGCTCTGTGTGCTGATTAATTTACCTCATGATAGTCTTGACTATCTTGCCTGCTGCAAATATGAATGTTAAATATATTTGTTTGTATAAAACTACAAGTTCATATCAATGTCTCGCCTCATTTGGACACTTGCTGTGCAATTTCTCGATCTATGACCCCTTTATGACTTGTGGACTTCAACTCCCAGAATTCCGGAAGGCCACAAGTCATAAAAGGACCACAGTTCCCTGCCCAGGATTTAGATCAACTCTACTGTACAGACTCTCCCAACTCTATGATTCTTAGGAGCCTGAGTGGCGTAGGAGGCTAATGCCTCCTACTAAGGCAGCATTTAACATCCAGCTGCCTGCAATTACTGTGAGTTCAATTCTCACCAGGCTCAAGGTCGACTCAGCCTTCCATCCTTTCTAAGGTGGGTAAAATGAGGACCCGGTTTGTGGGGGCAATAAGCTGACTTTGTATAAAATATACAAAAGTATGAAGTCTACTGCTTAATGCATTGTAAACTGTCCTGAGTCTCCGGAGAAGGGCAGCATATAAAAATTAAAAAAAAAATAAAAAAAAAATTAGGAAATTAAAAACAATTTCAGCACACTTTTCTAACGAATTATAAAAATAGGATTTGCTTGCTACATTTCCAAAGGTCAAAAGTTGACCCATTTCCTGTATTCATAATCATGTTTATATTTATATCTATTACCTTATACATGCTTGACAAATAAAAAAAGATAATAAAAATAAAAAAAATAAGTTCCTTCAGCTTGGAAACTGCAGCAGCTGCAGAATGCAGTGGCCAAGCTGCAAAATGGGGCAGCATCCATATACTGTACTGTACATATTTTACCAGTGATGGAGCCACTGCATGGCTGGTAATTATTAAGCCAGATTCAAGCTTCTATTTTTGTCATATACGGTTTCAAGGTAACTTCAGGCTAGGAATTCTGGCAAATCTTTTTTTATTTTTCCCCCCTTTGCCTTGACTAAGTCTCCTCCAGGATACTCACACACAAGGTTTTTTCCAAGCGGAAAGCACCTAATTTCAGGAATATTCTCACTGCTCTCCAGAGGCATTTTTTAAAGCACCTATTTGTCATCTTAAATACGCCCAGCTCTCCTCTGTGAAAATATTATTTTTCCCCCTTTTTTTCCTTTATGCATGTGCTTTTGTTGACATAACTTTAACTGAATGCAATTTATTTTGCGGCATTTTTGTGTTTTTCATTTGTGCACTAGTTCTGGGTGTTCAGATACATGCATTTTTTTTCCAATTCTTATTTAAAAAAAATTTTTTTTTGCTAAGATTCAAGCTCATGGTTAGCCATCTATAATTCCAGGACACATTTTTTAAAATAAACAAACCTGTAGACTCAGGCAACTCAATGATTCCTATCTTAGAACTATGGACTGGATTAGCTTCCAATTGGATGAAAAGGAATCCATAAATTTAATGGCTCAGCTCAGTTGTTCACACATTCAGCGCCTAAATTTATCATCCTAAAATGTACATTTACATAGTTCAACAATACAAAGGGACCTTTGAAATTCCAACATGCCAGAGATTACGTGGCTGCTTTATAACTTTAACTACAGTTTCAGATCAGACTCGAAATCACCACCATCTGTTTGTAAATTATTGTTGGATTAAGTTATATGTTAACAGATAAAATGCTTACCTGTTAATTACTTGTTTGGGTAATTTTTCTGTGGGCAGATTCTTAGCTAGAAATGTAAAAGCAATTTCACTGCCTTTACAACATCCATTATGCCTATTACAATATGCAGTATGCCAACAAAATATGTATCTTTCTTTTTAGGATACAGTAGCTTTATCTTGGCCAGTAAGTTACAAGGTATAAACGAAATAATACAAACAAGTCATTAAAATTCACAATAATGCAAAACAGTTCTTACTTGTACCATTTTTTTAAAAAAAAATTAAAATCACCTGACATTAATGAAATAAGTCTTTGCCTGGCTTCATTTGATGCTCTTGGTGTACGGATTCGGTCTATCCATTGATATTCTGGATCTTCATTAACTACAAGTTCTTCTACAAATCCATGAATAATTACGGCTTTATAGCACTTCGGAATAGACGTAGCTGTTGAAGATATAGTATGACTTATATTTAATCAGTGAAAATAATTTATGGAGATGCTGCAATTTTGATTCAAGGGAGCCCCACATTCCCAATAAATATATATTCACAATGATAAATAAATATATTAAACGGAAAAGTTTATGTTGCATTGTTGCGAAGTTGTGCACCTCTGCCAAACAGGATGCTTGGAAGAGAAGGCAATTGAGGTAGAGCACGGGTGTCAAACTCGCTGCGTCACATTGCCGTCACGTGACGTATCTTTTTTTCCATTTGAGGAGCTGGGGTGGGCGTGGCCTGTGCGTGACACATCCGGTCCACGGGCTGCCAGTTTGACACCTCTGAGGTAGAATATTAGAAGATGATCTCAGAATGAGAACAAAAGTTGAATCAAAAGTAATCTCACTACGATCAAAGACAGTAGTAACAAAAGAGAGAGGACCTAATAAGCTAAAGCCAGCTGGGGAATTCTGGGAGTTGAAGTCCACACATTTTAAAATTGCCAAGATAGAGAAAACCCTGCAATAACCAGTCAATTCTGGCAGCTATTGTGCACTAATAAGAATTATCAAAGAATGCATTAGATGCTGCAACAGAGAAATCTGGTTGGGAACATCCAAAGAAACCTAAAGACTGTTCATCTTAAATAGTCTGAATTGGTTCACTGGTTCATCTGAATTGGTTCATTTTTCATATACACAAAAAAAAAGTGTTTTTCGACTTACTGCAGAAAAATTTTACTCCACATGACGATTGTCTAAAACGGTTTAAATCATTAAAGAGGTCTACTTTCACCATCACATTGATCTCCCCACGTATACCTGGATGTGAAAATAAAAGCAACAGGATGAGAAGTTACGTCAGAACATAAAAACTGACTATCCAAGTTACCTGATTGATGCCTAAACCCTAACAAAAATACGATTTCAAAGGAAAAATAAGTTACTAAAAATGTAATACAGGTAGTCCTCACCTTACGACCATAATGGAGTGGGACCATTATGAGAGTTGTAAAGCAGGTAACCTATGTAACTAAACTGATTTTATGACCCTGTTTGTAGTGGTTGTTAAGTGAACATGGCAGTCATTAAACAAAACTATTGCCATGGTGACACAGTGGTTAGAATCGCAAGCTAACTCTGCCCACAGCCTGGAGTTCAATTCTGACCAGTTCAAGGTTGACTCAGCCTTCCATCCTTCTGAGGTCGGTAAAACGAAGACCCAGATTGTTGGGGGCAATAGGTTGAGATTGTAAGCGGCTCAGAGAAGGCCACAAAGCACTCTCCATCCTCTTGGCCTACCAAAAGGACCTGGAAACTTGTCTCTGGGCTTGTGACACAGATGGGGACCTCCCATTCTGAATGCGGTTAGAAGATCCCATCTCCACTCCATTTATGTTTTGGTCCTTTTTCTCCAGTTTGTTGTAATTTTGCAGTTTTAACTTTTAATGCTTAACATTTTCAATGTTCAAATTGTTTTACGCTGTTATTTTATGACATTGTAAGCTGCACAGAGGTGCTTAATAGTGAGATGAGTGGCCTATAAATTTAATAAACAGACAAACAACGCTGAACATTTGGTGCGTTAAAGCTTTTTGGAAACAAATTATCTAGGAAATATACCATATTTTTCGGACTATAAGACCCAGTTCCCCCCCCCCCAAAAAAAGTGGGTGGAAATGTCGGTGCATCTTATAGACCGAATACAGCTGGCCTCCTGAAACCCCCCGTCCATCTCGTTTTTGCCAAAAACGGGATGTGCAGAGCAGGGGTGAAATGCTCCCAGTTCGGACCGGCTCGGGCAACTAGGTAGCGATGGCGGTGGACAGTTCGAAGAACCGGTAGCAAAAATCCCTTCCCCTACAGCCTCCAGCTTGCTTATCTTCGCATGCCTGCCTTGCTTCGCTTGCTGTAATCCCTGCAATCCATTGCATCAGCAAACAACTGAATCTCCCTGCCTGCAATCAAGGTCATTGGTGAGCAGCTCTATCTGCCTGCCTGCCTGTAAGGTATTTTCCTCTTTGGGAGCTTTAAAAAAATAGTTAATTGAGGTTTTTTTTAGTTGTTCTTTTTTTAGACCTAGCCATTTCAAGTTTAGGAAGTTTTAAATTTAGCTGCTTTTATATAAAAATAAAATAAAATAAAATAATATTTGTGCAGCTTTCTGAGATTTTGTGTGTTTCAGTAGTGTTTCACTCTAACTAAACAAACACACAAAATCTCACAAAGCTGTATGTGGAATTTTGTGTGTGTAAAGTGTGAAAGTTGTTTTTTTGGGCGTTTTGTGGCTGTGTGAGGTTCCTGCTTGTTGTAGGGGCCATTTTGAGTCTAGCACAGCTGCTTTTACATTGTGGGTGAGCCTGTTGTGTTGTGTTCTGTAGGTTAAAAAAGGGCAAAGAAGTGACGTCGACTTGGCCACGCCCACCTGACCAACAAGCCACACCCACCCAGTCACCTGACCAAGCCACGCCCACTAATTAAGCCATGCCCACAGAACCGGTAGTGAAAATTTTTAGATTTCACCCCTGGTGCAGAGGGTTTGGGAGGCCTGCTGTGTGCTCCTGGGGGCCAGGGAGAGCAAAAACAGGATGCGTGGGGGCTTCGGGAAGCCAAAAATAGGCCCGTTTCTCACGAAAACGGGACATGCAGAGGGTTTGGGAGGCCTGCAGAGTGCTCCAGGGGGCTGGGGAGGGCAAAAACCGGATGCGCGGAGGTCAAAAACTATTTTTTTTTCTTGTTTTCCTCTTTGAAATCTAGGTGCGTCTTATACTCCGGTGTGTCTTATAGTCCGAGAAATACGGTATTAAGTGAAGAACTGAGAGTACAGCAAGAACTTTGTTATAACTACCGGAGAACCCTCCAACACTGTGACTTAACTGCAATGTCATTTAAACCTCCTTCTTTTATTGTGTTTACTGCCCAGTGTTTGAACCAGATTCATGAAACATAAGAAGGAGTCAATGGGTCCATTAGGAAGCTGGCTGGGAGACAACATCTTTAATGACCCTATGTTCTGTCCTGCAAATCCTGGAAAGGATTTGAGCTCATACCGTAACTTACATCTGATACTACATGGAAAAATTGACACACGATGCACCCATAAATATACTCTTAAAAGCAAGTCTTTGGAAAAAGAAAGAGGCCTTTTAAAGAACACAGTTTGAACCTTAAGAATCCAAGAATGAACAAAAATCAGTTTTTGGTCTGAATTCTCATTCACACGATCAGATTTTTCCTGCTAAGATTATTGATATCTTTACAAAAGAAACATGCAGGATAATTATGCATAAAATCTCTTTAGAAAAGATCGAGATTTAAAAGTAACAATACCTGCAGTAGGTAGAAAAAGAACTAAGGAAAATGTCTTTTTTTTAATACAAAGGACTATACAAATATTTCTCTCCCTTCCCCACTGCCATTTCCAATTATGCCAACAATGCTTATGCAAGTTTTGTCTAATAAAAATACAGGTAATCCTTGGTTTATGATTGGTCATTTAACCACTGTTTGAAGTTATGATGGATCCCCAAATGGTATTTACAACCCGGTACTGAATTCCGACTGCTGTCCCCTCTAGTTGCGTGTTTACATTTTGGGTGCTTGGCAACTGGACTGCATTTATGCTTGTTTGTGGTGTCTCACAGTCATGTGATTGCAATTTACCACGTTTTTGTAGAAAGCCAGCATTTATTTCTCTTTTTTAGCAAAAACACCTTGTAGTAAGCAATCGGTTCATTTAACGACCGAGGCATTGCCTTAATGACTGCAGATGCACTTAACAACCGTATGGTGATTCACTTAGAAACACCGGGGAAAAAGTCCTAAAATCAAATTGGTGACATGATGACTCGCTTTAAGACCTTCATGCCTTACGACCACAACGGGCAGACTCCATTAGAGTTGTAAACCAAGGACTAACTGTATTTTATAACTATTGAAAATCTCACCATGTATGGTGTCGTAAATTGGAAACCAGCCCGAAATAACTGTAGCTGCTTCACTGTAGAGCAGAGGATCGATATCAATGTAAACTTTTCCAATAGCATCATTAGCACTGTAAGTATCATGGTCGAGGACAGTTATCTGTAGAGGCTCATCCTGCAGATCTTCATCATCCACCTATAAAACAGAAGAAATGTAACAAAGCTTCAACATTTTACCAAACAGTGTCACTGTGAAGTACAAAGGGTGCCGAGTTCCATTTGTACCGTATTTTTTGGACTATAAGACGCACCGGAGTGTAAGATGCACCAAGTTTTCAAAGAGAAAAACAAGAAAAAAAAAATAGTTTTTGGCCTCCGCGCATCTGGTTTTTGCCCTCCCCGGCCCCCAGGAGCACTCTGCAGGCCTCCCAAACCCTTTGCATGTCCCGTTTTTGTGAAAAACGGGCCCGTTTCTGACCTCCCGAACCCCCCACGAATCCCGTTTTTGCCCTCCCCAGCCTCCAGGAGCACTCTGCAGGCATCCCAAACCCTCTGCACATCCCATTTTTGCAAAAAATGGGTCTGTTTTTGGTAAAAACAGGATGGGGGGGGTGTGTGTTTCGGGAGGCCAAAAATAGCCGTAATCGGTCTATAAGACGCACCGACATTTCCACCCTTTTAGAGAGAAAAAAAAGTGTGTCTATACTCCGAAAAGTATGGTAATTTGTCTAAACAAGTAACATCCAACTCTGCTTTCGGCTTATTTATACAATGCGCAGTTTAACTGCATGAAACCAGAGGGTGATTAGTCTTGTTGGCGTTTAGTCATGTTCGAATGGTCCCACGTCACAAGGTCATGCATAAATTCTAATGCAAACTATTTTCTTGCACTTAAGACCCAGCTTTGACCTAAGCAGAGAACATAAACGACGGGTTGATGTTCAGTTCAAACAGGATCTTTCTATCAGAAGCAACTGAAATCCAGAACTGGAATACTCTTGAAATCCCTACTGATTCTGCATTAAATTGATGTTGCCCAGCCTAGTTGGCAGTACAAAATAGGAGCTTTTAAAGAAGGTTGTTCCAAGCTCTAAAAGCTACTGGCAAGCTGAAAACAGAAATAAATGCATCCGATCACTTCTTACAATCATGCCAGTAAACCTGGAGGTTTAGGGGAAGGATATGATTAACCCTGAGGCTTCTTCACACTAACTCTAAATTAATCTTCCCATAACATTTTGCTCCTCTGAGATATGGGAGCAAGACTAGTCCTCTCCAATGGGCAGGCTCAGTGCTGAACCAAATCATTGCAAACTACTCTATCTCATGCCCAGTTTTTCCACCAGATAACAATTTCTACAAAAAGCATCTGGGTAGGATTTTCAAAGATGAAAAGTTAACCTTTTATGAATACAAATTTCCACTTGTTTATATTCCTCCACATCCTGTTTCTTTTCCTTCACAATGTATTTTTCTTTAACCTTCCATACATTTCCAAAACGTTTTTCTTTACCAAACTCTGTGATATTTCCAAATATGGCAGGGAAATTAAGATATGAAACATTTAGAGATATGCATGAACAACATAACATAAATTGGTTTTGTTTCACATCCCAAATGAATATAGAGATTTTGCCCAATCGTTCCAGGCAAAGTGTAATCTGGTAAAAACCAAACCACACAGCATCTAGTTCTTCCAGATCTCTGATCTCTGTGTGGTATCCTGTCCACTGAATTTTCAATGTTTTTCACTCTCTCTACCTCCCATTATGGTACCAACTAAGGGGAGGGAAGGTGGGAAGAAGGCAAACTGTAAATGGGAAGTCTGAAAGCCAATGACATCAGAGGCAGCAGCTTTGCAACTGACCTTTCCCCACAAATTTCCCAGGGTCTTCCTTTCTCTACTTCACCTTGGCCACTGTCCCAAAGATGCTTTTTCAAAAGGCAACCGGACTTCCTTTGTTTTTCTTTGAAGATGTTTTGCTTCTCATCCAAGAAGCTTCTTCAGTTCCGACGATCAGAACTGCCAGAACTGAACTGTCAGTCAGAACTGAAGAAGCTTCTTGGATGAGAAACGAAATGTTTTCAAGGAAAACCTAAGAAAGTCCAGCTGACTTTTGAAAAGGAATCTTTGGGACAACCATGACCTGGATAACTGAGACTCTCCAGAGACACTTAACCACTGTCAAATCCTCATCCTCACTTGACTTCAAGTGCAGAAGAGAGAGGAAGAAAGGCAAGGAGGAGGAGGGGGAGGAGAGGGCCCTCTTGAAGTCAAGGACATTATCCAACCAGCCTACCTGCTCCATCTTTTGAGTCTCTTTCTTTTCATATTTGTTCTTAGCCACTTCGAAAGTGTGCATATTTAGTCCAGAAAAAGAACACCAGAAATGGAGTGTTTTTCACATATCTAAAATACCATAGTAATTTCACCCACACATACACACACTATTGAGTTTGCCAGACTCATAATAATTTTGCCTTTGAGCCTATCGATAAATTCTATTTATTCGGATGTGTGCTTGTGTATGCCCTCGTCTATTTACCTCAAATTTAAACCACTCTGAGTTCCACTGAGGATTGAGAGATTTGGGATAGACATCTGTCTTAAATGTAGTGTTTCCGAACTTTACCTGAAAAATATAAAAATACATGAAAAATTAAAAACAAAATCATTTTTGTCTTTGCATTTTATTCCATTTACAATATTTCTTAAGCAATATTATGCAAGGCTTTTCAAGAACCTAATTTCATAATGGCCACATCATCACTTTCCCATTCAGTTGAATGGACCAAGTCATTATTAATATTGTTTTCTTAACAAAATAATGCAATAGCTATTTCTGGTTATCATTAAATTTACTCCTTAGAAATATAGCCTTATCAAACAATGCGTTAAAGACAATGTTGATATCAACCATATAGGAGTATCCTTATGGTTGGTTTTCACATATAAGAGTCTTAAATAACTAAGTATCTAAGTTTAGTTTGGCCTAATGGTTCAGGTAGTAGGCTACAAGCAAGTACAGATAGTCCTCAACTTACAACAGTTAGTTTAGTGATCATTCAAAGTTACAACGGCACTGTAAAATGTGACTTACAACCGTTTTATACAGTTACGACCTTTGTAGCATCCCCATGACCCTGTGATCAAAATTCAGGTGCTTGGCAACTGACTCGTATTTATGACAGTTCCACTGCCCAGGGTCACGTGATCCCCTTTGCGACCTTCTGACAAGCAAAGTCCATGGGGAAGCCAGATTCACTTAACAACTGTGTTACTAATTTAACAACAGCTGTGATTCACTTAACAACTGTGGCGAGAAAGGTCGTAAAATGGGGCAAAACTAACTTAACAAGCGTCTCGCTTTGCAACAGAAATGTTGGTCTCAATTGTGGCCGTAAGTCGAGGACTATCTGTACACGCTGCCTGGAAGGTCAGCACTTAATTTTGAACTAGCAACCCTTCCTAAGATCTGGTCAATATAATAAGTGAATCAGGAAAAGTTCAGAACCACACAAATTACAGAATAGAATAGAAGAACAGAGTCGGAAGGGACCTTGGAGGTCTTCTAGTCCAACCCCCTGCTTAGGCAGGAAACCCTACACCACTTCGGACAAATGGTAATCCAACATCTTCTTAAAAACTTCCAGTGTTGGAGCATTCACAACTTCTGGAGGCAAGCAGTTCCACTGATTGTTTTTACTGTCAGGAAATGTTTCCTTAGTTCTAAGTTGCTTCTCTCCTTGATTAGTTTCCACCCATTGCTTCTTGTCCTACCCTCAGGTGCTTTGGAGAATAGCTTGACTCCCTCTTCTTTGTGGCAGCCCCTGAGATATTGGAACACTGCTATCGTGTCTCCCCTGGTCCTTCTTTTCATTAAACTAGACATACCCAGTTCCTGCAACCGTTCTTCATATGTTTTAGCCTCCAGTCCCCTAATCGTCTTGGTTGCTCTTTTCTGCACTCTTTCTAGAGTCTCCACATCTTTTTTACATCGTGGAGACCAAAACTGAATGCAGTATTCCAAGTGTGGCCTTACCAAGGCTTTATAAAGTGGTATTAACATTTCATGGACAGGACAGAGCAAAGGTTAAAAAAAAAAAGCTTGTCAACAAATTACTGTAAGAATTCAGATGGAAAATCACTAAGGCATGAGACAACTCCTTAAATGACTGTTAAATGTTCAGGTGGAAATCACTAAGACATCCTTAGCCATGTCAAAGCAAGAAATGCAGCATTTTTGGATATTCAGAAGGTAGCAAGTCAGAAGACTGCAAATAAGGTTTTTCATTGAAGGATTCCCAAATCCCAGAGACACTAGCAGTAACAGTAAACGTGGGTACATTCAGATTTAACTTAGGATAGTGAGAATACATCCAACTGGAGTCACTGTGTGTGAAGTGGCTGGCTACATAAATGAATAATGAATAAATAAAATCCCAGTGACCCACTGACATCGCCTTGGCAAATTCAATTTCAGTGGAAAGAAAAGAACAGCTAATGCTATATTAGAAAAAAACCAGCTAATTAATTTGGATTGGTCCAATCAAAAATTGTTGGTGAACAGGACCTGGAAGGAATGCAGCTTGAAAAGGAAAAAAAAAATTACAGTTAAGTTGATCAGCCGGGGTTTCTTCGAATAAATTATGAAATCTAAATTGCAAATCCTTAGCTTAAATTAAATTCAGGATATTACCAGAGAATTTTCCATTCTTGATATAGTAGCACTTAACCCACCAAAAGAAAACCGAAAAAATCAAACATCTGATAGGATGACACAAAAGGCTAAGCAATAAAAAATGGTTTTGAAATCATAATAACCGGACTTCACAACATACTTGAAACCAAATTCAAATAAATTATATTCTCTCTTAACAAACAAGATCAGGGACTCTTAAGAATGTCAAACACATTCTTATGTATACACACTTTTTTTTTTTTGCGTTGCCACATTGCCTAAATTGGAGATTTGCTAATGCTTGATTTTGTAAGTTCAACAAAAGCTCTAGATTCAGCCCAATACCAGTGCCTCACAGAAAGACAATGAAGTAGGAGAGGATTGTGTTTACAAAGGAGACAAACAGTGATAAACTGTTTTAGGTACGAGGGAAAATTGTTTATAACATATAATGCGACACAGTGAAAATTAGTTAATGGGTACAAGAAAATGACTGAATTTGTGAGGTGAAAGTTTTGATTAAACTATTGAAAGAAAGGGCATAATGCCATACCTATGGGCGCGCATACAGTACAACCAGATTCTATATACTGTTCTGAAGCCAAGTGCAGGTGGTCCTCGATTTACAACGCATATTTATGATGACTGCAGTGTCCCGGGGTCATGTGATCCCCTTGTGTGATCTTCTGACACAAAAAAGTCAATGGAGAAGCCAGATTCGCTTAACAACCATGTGACTGACTTAACAACAGCAGTGATTCACTTAACAACGGTGGCAAGAAAGATTGCAAAACAGGGTGAAACGCACTTTAACAAACATGACACTTCTGTAGAAATGTTGGGCTCGGTTGTGGCCATAAAGTCGAGGACTCCCTGTAATTTGCATACAGTACTAACAGAGTAAAATACAGGAAAATCTGAAGTAAGACGATGATTTGTGAAAACACAAAGACATCTCGCCGAGCTCCTACAATCTCCTATTACACAGCCTGATCAACATTCCTGTGAATGGTTTGTGTTTTGCTTTTGTTTTGCTTTGTTTACAGCCTGATCAACGTATTTGTGAGAGGGTTCGCAGAGTCCAAAAGCAGTTATGCAGGATGAAGGGTTCAGAGAGGCAGTATTATCATTCACTGGCTGACTCTGGACTAGATTTCATTTTGAAACTGTAAGAAGGTCAGATATACTGACCCAAGAAGAACTTTGAGTTCATGTAGAACATGAACTCAACAGATGGCTCTCTTAAATCTTCCTTTTAACCCTCTCTTTGCACAGCTCACTAGGCACCACTGTTTTCTATTATTAAATTAAAAACAGGCTGATTTAAGAATAACGGTCAGTTCTGAATGTCTGCTAAGTGACACTGAAAAGCAGGGTGGATTTGATTTAAATCAAGTTGATTTAAATCACAATTTAAATCATGATTTAAATCACTAGTAAAAAGGCTTGATTTAAATCAACTCGATTTAAATTATAATTTTTAAAGAGCAACTGTCATCTCTGCTACTCCTTTGACCCACTGTTGACTCACCGATAATCCCAGTGTTGCAGAATATACAGCCTCATGCTACATAACTAAGCTCCATTTCATGCTGAATAAACTAAATTATTTATGTATCTTAAACAGAAAACTATCTTACGATAGATTTTTACCCCAAAAGTTTTTTATTAAAATAAATTCGATAAAAATAAAAAAAATCCGATTTAAATCAAAAAAATCCGATTTAAATCAAAAAAATCTGATTTTTTTGATTTTTTTTAAAAAAATCATTGGTTTTTATCCATCCTGCTGAAAAGTAAGATTTATTTCCTATTCTGGAAACGGTGGCTGATCTGGTTCAGATGACCTGCAGGCCCCTCTATAAATAACTGAACTTGGTTAAAGAGCAATAAGGATTGGATAACATATGTGATCTTGTTAATCAGGTTGGTCTTAAAGCAGGGGTGTCCAATCATGGCCACTTTCAGACCTATGGACTTCAAACATGGCTGACTGGGGAATTCTGGGAGTTGAAGTCCACAAGTGGCCAAGGTTGGGCACTCCCGGCTTAAAGGCTCGCCCAAATACCCTGTTGCGAAATATCTTTGCTCAAAAACCCGTGTCAAAAGCTGACAAAGCAAGGGCAGAGTTTGGTTATCTCAGATAAAGAGCAAATAGGTCAGTTGACATACTAGCGCTGTCCTAATATGACCCTAATCCAGTCATTCTGAACACAGTCCCAGAAAAAAAATTACGGTCTCATCCTAAATGGGTCAGAGCATCAGAGCTGGGATGCCCATGCCCTCTCAGCCCGTTTCTGCCAGTGACTTCCCACTCCCATGGATCTGTGGGTGGATGCATTTGTGAAAATAGTAATAATAATAATAAAAAATCTAGAGGTAGCTCAAGTGGAACAGCTCCATTTTATAAGGCCACTCTAGGCTCTGGTTTCTCTGCATTCATGTGCCAGTAGTACGTGCCATCCATAAATTAAGCCTTCCTTCCAGGAGTAAGATCAACATGTCATGTAAATGCAACCTTTGAGTTTCCATGAGGAAAAATTACTCCTGGCTAAAGAGGCTTCTAATTACATTTTTCTCTGTGGGGCCAGTACGCTCCCACAGAGAGGGACTCCTCAGGGTGCCGTCAGCCAGGCAGTGTTGGCTGGCGACCCCCAGGGGGAGGGCCTTCTCTGTGGCAGCACCTGCCCTCTGGAACGATTTGCCCCTGGAGATACGCATGATACCAGATCTCCGGGCTTTTCGCTGTGCCCTAAAATCTTTTCTTTTCCACCAAGCAGGGCTGGCATAACACCCCCCCCCCTTTTGAGATGTTAATTTTTAATTGTCTATGGGTTTTAGTTGGGATGTTTTAAATTTTGGGCCAAAGTTGTGTAATTCTTTTAACAAATTTTAAATTTTGTATTGGGATGTTTTTTATTTTGGCTGTGCACCGCCCTGAGTCCAGCAGGAGAAGGGCGGTATACAAATTTAATTTAAAAAAATTTTTTTTTCTACCTTTCCTCTTCCTTACCTTGCCCACCAGGTATCTCCAATCTCTAGGGTGTGCAAAAATTAAACCAAACAAAACCCTACAGCCCAAAATATTTTAAATAGTTTCCAAGTTAATTGCTTCACTTCATTCCAGAAGTGAATGCCAGAAATTTTGTCACTACTGAAACTCAATTCTTTAATCTCTATCAAATACTTCCCACAGCAATGTCACAAACTCTTTAATCTTTTGAATTTTTTTCTGATTTAACTCTAGCTGTGAATTCTTAATAGACATTTCTGTTACTGGCACAGGTCACATCTCAAAGGTATCATAATCCCCAAAACCAAAACAAATTTAAATCCGCCTGCCAAAACCTTTACTTTTTTCGGAAGTATTGCTACTACAATTCCCATGATTCCTAGCCAATGAAGGGAAATACAATTATAACCTATGCAGACATCTGAGTACAGCTTTTTGGCTACCCCCAAGTCATACCACTGAATTGCATTTTTCTTTTTTTTTTCAAAGCAGCACAGTAGATAATAATTCCTCTCAAAATTCCTGCATCTTATGTAACATGTGCATCAAAATAACTTCCATATAAGAAGCATCACTGAAATTACTGCATGATTCTTTCCCTTTTTATTAACACATTGACCATTTGAAATGGAAATTAACAGCCTTGCAATGCTTGAAAAGTTAACGATTCACTTAACAACCACAGCAAAAAACTAAAAAAAAAAAATCTGGCACAAGTCACCACCTTCCTTAGCAATGGAAATTCTGGTCTCAACTACAGTCGTAAGTCAAGGACTACCTGTCTATCTCCACTGGCTAAGGGTAGTCGTCTATAACATGATTTATCTCGGCTGTGTAACCTTCTGATTCTAGGTGGCTTTTAAGGTGATTAAAACATCCTAAAAATTGCTCCAGGTGGTTGAATCAAGGCCACTCAACCCTACAGTATTGTATTTGTCACTCCAGGTTCCACCTCTTACAATAGTAAACAACGTAATTTGCAGAATTAAGGTACAAAACGAAGGAATAGTATATAAGGAACTTCTACCATAAGAAACGAATATGGAAAAGCAAAGACATCAGCCTGGAAACCAAATGTAGGTTAGTCTGCTCTAATTGTGTTCCCCCATAGATACCTATGGTTGTGAAAGTTAGACTTTAAAAAAAGCAAGAAGGAAGAAAATCGACTTATTTGAGCTGTGGTGCTGAAGAAGGCTCCTACGTTTTCCTTGGACAGCAAAGCTGACTAACAAGCAAGTACTGGAGTTCATAACACCTGACATGTCGGTGGAAAGCAAAATCACAAAACTGTCTCACTTATTTTGGCCATGTCACGCAAGGGATTTCACTGGAGAAAGTTAGCGGTAAAAGGAAACAGGGCCGCTGGACACCATTCAAAGCTCAAACAACCCCAGACTCGCCCAACACTTTCTTGTGAAAATATTCCAAAAATTATCCAAAGATGATTGCCAAATCTTAGAAAGTACTGGAAGTCTCATCACAAGATTTTTTTTTCAAGTGTCATGAAATCTCATAAGATCTCACTTGTCGCATTCCTGGAGATTTTAGCTATTAGATTTTAGCTTTAGGGGGAAATGGATCTTTGTGTCATTTGTGAGAAGTTGAGAGTATTATATGGGAATGGAACCAACTCAACCGACTCAGAGAAATGCAGGTAGTTCTCAACTTACAGCAGTTCATTCAGTGACCGTTCAAAAATACAACGGCACTGAGAAATATGACTTTATGACCGGTTTTTCAGTTATGACCTTTGCAGCATGCCCATGATCATGTGATCAAACTCAGGCACTTGGCAACTGACTCGTATTTATGACCGTTGCTGTGTCCCAAGGTCATGGGATCCCCTTTTGCGACCTTCCAATGAGCAAAGTCACTGGAGAAGCCAGATTGACTTAACAACCGGGGTACTAACTTACCAACGGCAGTGATTCACTTAACAACCATGGCAAGAAAGGTCGCAAAGTGGGGCAAAACTCTCTTAACAAATGTCTCACTTAAAGAAGAGAAATTTTGGGATCAATTGTGGTCGTTAAGTTGAGGAGTGACAGATCAAAAGATTGTGGCGAGACCTGGACCATAGAATTGCCAAGAGTCAGATAGGATTTAATGCAGGTGTGGAATCCAGCAGGTTCTGGGGAACCGGTAGCGGAAATTTTGAGTAGTTCAGAGAACCACTCTGTGGTTGTGCCTGGTGGTGCAGTGGACTAAACTACTGTTAAAGTAGTATTTAGCTGCCAGCTACCTGCAATTACTGCGAGTTCAATTCTCGTCAGGCTCAAAGTTGACTCAGCCTTCCATCCTTTCGAGGTAGGTAAAATGAGGACCCAGATTGTTGGGGGAAAATAGGCTGACTTTGTATAAAATAGAACACCGCTTTGGGGGGTGGGGCAAAAGCCCTACCAAGCAGGTATATACAAAAGTATGAAGGCTTTGCTTAAAAGCATTGTAAGCTGCCCTGAGTCTCCGGAGAAGGGCGGCATATAAATCAAACTAATAAATAATAAAATTAAAAAATAAACCAGCAAATGCCACCTCTGGCTGCCCCCCCCCCGAGTGGGGTGGGAATGGGGGATTTTGCAGTATCCTTCCCCTGCCACGCCCAAAGAACCGGTAGTAAAAAAAAATGAATTTCACCACTGACTTAATGGATCCCATCATCATCATCATCATCACCACCATCACCATAAGGAACAGGTCGTGCTGGAGGGGAAACCCAGCACGATCTACCAATTTGAGGATCTCAATTTCAAGGATGGATCCCCACCCGGAAAGACCCCTGCTCGGGATCGACCTCCTTGGAGGCATCTAAAAAAAGGAGGGAAAACTGCTGGAGGCGAAGCTCGTCCTCCCTTGCCTCGAATAGGCTGCGGAGGGGACAAGGCAGCACCACGAGCATCTGTAGGACAAGTTTCGCGGGCGTTATGCAAAAATATGCAAATACGGGGCGGGGGAGGAGAGTGACGACATGCTCCCCCCGCCCCCCCGTTTTCCCTGTTGCTGCTGCGGAGCGTGCAGAAAAGCCCCTCCCCGCCCAGACCTCCACGAAGGCGTCCGTCAAGTCACTGGCTCGGTCCATGACAGGCAGGTGCCGCCCCGCCACGATCTTGACCTTCAGCTTTCCCGGCATTTTCCTGGCGCTCCGCCTCTCGCCTCCTTCCCCGACGGCGGCCGCGGAGCAAACAGGCGAAGGGCTTCTTCCATAGAAGCGGGCAGGAGGAAGGCACCCGGGTCAAGGCCGCCGGGGCGCATGCGCGCGCGCGCAGGGGACGCCGCTAGCCCCTGGGTGTGTGTGTTTCTGTGTGTGCTTCCTTCGCGCTTTCGCCTCCGAGACTGCGCATGCGCCCTGTCAAAATAACGTCCCCCTCTTTTTGTTTTCCCCCTCACTCGACTCGGGGCCCGATGAATCTCTCCTGCGCGTGCGCGGTGGCCTCGCCCCGGGTTCCGTTGCTCGCGCGGTGCGCCATTCCAGAAATTTGACTAAATATATATATATATTTCACGGGTTTTTTTTTCCTCCACGTTCGCTTCCGAATAAGCTTTGTTCTATAGCTTGCCCGGCGGTTCAGAATCTACCGAGTAAAAGCCCCCACTCCCTCCTCAAACCGTTATCCAAACCAGAGAGGGGAACGGTGAGAGGAATTAAGAGAAAGGCCTGGTAATCGAGTACCGGAGTTCTCGATGGGGGAAAAAAAAAGCCTGTTTGTGATTGCCTAGGTTACCAGGCTGCGTAGAAGACCAAGAGTGATCGATGTTTCGGATTAACGTCGAGGCCGTTGTTCTTTGGTGGCTCCTGTGAGGGAAAAGGCCTGAAATGTTGTGAGGTTTTCTGCCTTACGCTGCGAATTTGGGTCCGACCACCAGATAAAAGTTTATTTATTTCACTCATCTTTTTCAATGTCCTATAAAATCTGCATATAGGGGGGGTAAAAAACCCCAACAGATTTAGAAGATTAAAAATTGGGATTAAAAGGCTTAAAATTATTTTTTTTAATGAAATACGTTAAATTTTATTATAAAATTGAATAAAAAGCCTTTATTGGTTTTTTTAAAAAAATATATTAACTATTTTTTTAAAAAAGATTAAAATATTAAACCGGCAGCACATGTTAACTGCAATGGAGCTACCTCACAACAAGTCACAGATCCCTTGGGGACAAGACAAGACAAGACCCAAGTTTTGAGGGACTTCAGGAAAATTAATAGGGATGGAGCAATGGTGGAATTCAATTTTTTTTTACTACCGGTTCTGGGGGCGTGGTTTGGTGTGGCTTGGTGGGCGTGGCAGGGGAAGGATACTGCAAAATCTCCATTCCCTCCCCACTCCTGGGGGAAGGATATTATAAAATCCCCATTCCCTCCCCACTCCTGGGGGAAGGATACTGCAAAATCTCCATTCCCTCCCCGCTCCTGGGGGAAGGATATTGCAAAATCTCCATTCCCACCCCACTCCTGGAGGAAGGATATTGCAAAATCTCCATTCCCACCCCACTCGGGGGCCAGCCAGAGGTGGTATTTGCCAGTTCTCCGAACTACTCAGAATTTCCACCATTCAAACTTTTGTAAATTGTTTCTTTTCCTTGTATGTAGCCCAGACTCCTCAAATCTAAGAACACCAATCTATAGATCACATGACATGCTTCTATGGGGAAATTTGGAAAGTACAGTGTTTCCCCGAAAATAAGACATGTCCTGAAAATAAGGCCAATTGGGCTTTTTAGGACATGTGATAATATAAGCCACCCCTGCAAAATAAGCCCCCCCCCACCAACTACGTGCCCCACTCCACCCGCCGGGCATGACAGGGCTCCTGCCCCTCGCTTAGCCACCCGCCCCCACCAGCCCCCTTTAGGGTGCAATTTGGTGGGGCGAGCAAGAAGCGGGATGACATAATCGAAAATTGAGTAGAAAGATGTAGGTCTGGAAATGTTTATCATTATAAAAGGTAAAGGTTCCCCTTGCACATATGTGCTAGTCGTTCCCGACTCTAGGGGGCAGTGCTCATCTCCATTTCAAAGCTGAAGAGCCAGCACTGTCCGAAGACATCTCCGTGGTCATGTGGCCGGCATGACTAAATGCCAAAGGCGCTTTTACCTTCCCACCAAAGGTGGTCTCTTATTTTTCTACTTGCATTTTTTACCTGCTTTCGAACTGCTAGGTTGTCAGTAGCTGTGACAAGTAATCGGAGGTCACCCCGTTACGCAGCACTAGGGATTCAAACTGCTGAACTGCCAACCTTTCGATCGACAAGCTCAGCATCTTAGCCACTGAGCCACTGCGTCCCACTATCATTATAAATCATTATCATTATATAATCATTATCATTATAAAGAGGTTTTAATAACCAAATACCCTTGTTTTGTGTGAAAATGTTAATTTGTTAACAGTTATTTTAATGTTATTTTAAGAGTTTATTAATTGGACTATTAAAAATCATTTTTTAAAAAAGAAAAATTGCTTCATAATTACAAACCTACGTCCATTTAAATCCACCCCCCATGTGTTTAGTCACTATTAGTTGTATATTGGATTATCTGTAGTATTTTCAGCCAAATCCTATTTATGTGTATTCAAAAATAGGTTGTGCTAAATTCAGTGGGATTTAATTCCAAGTAAGATTATGCAGGATTTCAGTTTTGGATTAGTAGTCCCCAAATTCTCAAACGAATATAATATTTTCATTCACACCAACAGCCTTTTTTAAAAAAAATCAGAAAACTGTCTTCAGTAGAGGGACAGGAAAGAATGACCTATTGTAGAACTCTGTTAGGTATTTTCTTAGTGTGCTGAAAGAGTTAGATAACACAGACAGCACGGTAACAATTTTGAAAACAAAAAACAATTGCCACTCTTGTGTGATAATACCTGGTGCTGCCTATTGCCAAATTAGTCAAATTGTTTGGGATTAATACGCTTTGGTATTCAATTCAACAGTTGTAAGGTCAATCAGGGGCATTCATTGTTTCTTAAATCTTGGCTTTGGCATCTAAAAATTATCTAATTTATTATATTTAATATAGACTCTGGGTGGCTTATAAACTCCATAAAAAGTAGATATAGGAGAAGAGCAGGCAGAGATGAGGGGTGATGGGGCAGAACCTAGAGTTGTTAGACTCCCAGATGCGGTCTTAAATTCAACCCTCTTGAATTCCTACGGCCAATTTAGTATTGAACTTTAGTATTGACTAGATTCTGGTATAAAAAGTCCATTTCAGTAATTAAATATAGTATGGAACTTAATAATCAAAGAGAACAGCAGAAGCAGAAAAGATGATGTTAGTACAGAGATTAAATATTGTAACTGGCTTGAGAGATTGTAAAACTGCCTAAATAATTGTAACCGTTTTGGGGGAAAGAATTAAACGTGCAGTATGCAGTACTGCGCAGTATGAGTTTCTCTCTCTCTCTCTCTCCCCTTCCCCCCCTCCTCCTTTCTCTTTCTCTCCCCAGACACACACACAGACACACACACACAATGTAAATGTGCTAATTCTAATCTTAGATATGTTGAATAACCGGGCTTGTACTGTCAGGACATAGTTTCACATTGCTAGCCAGCCTAACATTCTTCTGGCAATCTTAGTCTACGCTAACAACCATATTACCCAAAGGATTATTTTGGAGATAAAGCAGGCAGTATAAGAGGTAAAGGAGGTAAAACGTTTTCCTCCAATATTTCTAAGGCTCGGGAGCAAACAAAAAAACAAAAAACAAAACAAGCGGTAGTTTAGAGAAAAGCACCCAATTGGCCCCTCCCATTCAGTGGATGGAAACAAAAGACTATCTTTTCTTGTGATTCAGCACCGTGCAAAGAAAGCATCAGATATGCACTGCTGTTGTAACACATGACAAACTCAAGGCAGCAGTGGCACACACACAACTGCTAAATTTAAGTAATAAAACTTACTTAAAACACTGGCCTAGATATTTGAAGAGTTGAACTCAAAAGGACCCTATATCTGCTTTTCTGCACACATTGAATCCACTCCACTCCCCCAAACACAGCTTAATGAGTTCTTTATTTCTCTACTGTAACTTAGGGCACAAAAGAGGTTATTTTATTGCTGCAGATTATTAGCAGATCACTTGGGAGTCACCCGTACCTGCTTTTTGTGATTGGACTTAGTTTGGGTAGGGGGCTTCTTGCCCTAAGTAAGATGAAATTCTCTCAAAGCGATTTTTTTATTAGTTATTGTTGTTGCTAATTTAACTGATAATGTAGTTAGTGTTTTCAAAGTACTATACAAAGACGAGGCAGGCCTTGCCTGTGGGTTCATACAACAAAACGTGAAAAGAACTGCGGGATAAGAAAGAAGCAATGGAGAGGCAGCTCCTTCTCTGGCTGATAGAGCCAGCTAGACTCCCACTTCCTTCTTGGGGGTGGGAGAATAACCTTTTCTTGGGCCTCTCTTTGGCCCCAGGCCAGCACATACCTCCTTTCCAAGTACGGTCCCAAGGGCACGAGAAAACTGAAGTGTTCTTTTGCTGGAAGGGATAAAAGCAAGATTCTTTAGCAGCTTTTCCTCAGCCCCCTCTCCCTTTGTTGAATTTTGTAGCGCGGGCCGCCTTCATGAGCCACCTAAACTCCATTCTTGATGTCTTTCAGCATGGCAAGCATCTCGCGTTACTCCTTCCCCCATGCTCATGGAACATGGAATCTTTTCAGAACAAGTTTAATGGTGGAGATCCATAGTTTACCTGTGTTTTGCCCTTCCCCACCTAGTAATCTTGGGCTTGGTTTGGTTTAATTCATTTGTCTAGTTTTTGCTAACATATGTGACCTTGTAAGAATGAACAGCAGTGCCACTGAAATTTGACAAAAGCATCCTTAAAATGGTTGGGCATATTTTTGAAAAGGGACAATTTTAAAGTACACCCTCTTTTCTAGATTAGGTAAACAGCAGACACAACCTCAATATATTTCGTATGTATAGGGACTAATTAAGTACAGGTAGCCTTCATTTTACAACTACAATTGAGCCCAAATTTTTTGCTGCTAAGTGAGACAGTTGTTAAGTGAGTTTTGGCCTATTTTACGACTTTCTTGCCACAGTTGATAAGTGGATCACTGCAATTGCTAAACTAGTAACGTGGTTGTGAAGTGAATCTAGCTTCCCCCGTTGACTTTGCTTGTCAGGAGGTGATCATGGGACACGGCAGTCATCATAAATATGAGTCACTTGGTGACGGTGGTTTGTTCTCTGAACCTGTTTAGTATCTGAACGTTTCGTCACCAAGCTAGGTGACATCATCGGCAGAACTTCGGCTGAAGTGTCTTGTTTCACTTCTCTTCTGCTTTTATAAAATCACTGATGATGTTACCTAGCCCGGTGACAAAACATTCGGAAACCAAACAAGCTCAGAAGACAAACCACCACCATCGTCTGCCACCTGAGCTACAAATATTTTCCACCATTTCTAATACGAGTCCCTTGCAAGCATCTGAATTTCGATCACGTGAATCTGGGGATGCTGCAACGTTCATAAGTGTGAAGAACACTCGTAAGCCACTTTTTTTTTTCAGTGTCACTTCGAACGGTCACTAAACGAGCTGTTGTAAGTGGAGGACTAGATGTATTTCCTAGTAAAAATCACTTGGAGCCATTTCCTGCAGCCAACGCAAGTTCAGAGAGAACTGTAAAATGTGAGCCAAGAACAATCTCGCAAACATGTGCTGTGCCCTGACAGGTGTTTGATCAACGTCCTGTTTTTGCTGCTCTGAGCAGATTCAAGCAAATCCAAGATGGGTTGGAAACTCCGGATGTCCCGGGTTGGGTTTGACAGGGTCATGAAGTACCAAAAGATTGAATGACACCATAATATCCCAGTGAACCATCTAGAATGCTGTGACCTGTGTACAGGCCTACCCGTTAAAAACGCACGGATAAAAATACCCATGAATGAGCCGTGCGGAGGTGCCAAGCGACCTGCCTTACAGGCAGCTATTCATATACAAAACCCTGAAGAAGTCACAAGAGTTCACCTCTGCAACCCTTAGCTCATCTTTCCTGGATGTACGAAAGCCACTGGAAAAACCCTTGCCTGGCTGCATCTATATTTATGATGCATTGATTTTTACGTTGTAAATCTGCCAAGTGGTTTAGAAGGTAAGGAGATCATCACAATCCTGTTGCTCATACTCTCTCCGTCCCAAATTGCAACAGTTAACCTACTTCTTTATTTTCCAGAGCTGTATCTTGTTTCCCACTGTGGTTAACCAGATGCCCATAGAGAAGCAAAACATACAGCAAAAAAGTACTAACCTTCTCCTGTTTGCTAGTATGCAGATATCTTTTTGTCCTTGATTCTGGAGGTAGACTTACATGGCAGGTAGCCAGTGACAATTTCTTCCTTTTCAAATTAATTTATTCTCCTTTCAAAACAGTTCGTGTTGTTGGTTCCCTCTCGCTTAGTATAGTGATGGCTTTGTCCAGTTTCTTCTGGAAGAATCCGGACAAGAATCCCACAACCTATGCACAATTCAAGATACTCACCGTACAGCATTTTGTCCATTTTTAAATCCCCATCGTTCATTATATTCCTAAGAGCTTTTTCCATTTAAATATAGGTCAGTCAGGCGTGACTTATTTCCTTTCAAGTAAATGCCTTGTAATCATCTCAATAATGTAATACTTTTGCGCGTAAGAACACGACAAGTTTTGGCTGGATACTGCTGTTGAGATGTGGTAGATGGGGCAGCTGTTGTAGAGACAGAAATGTGAGACACACTTATCTTTTCTAAGGCAGGGGTCTCCAACCTTGGCCATTTTAAGCCTGGAGGACTTCAACTCCCAGAATTCCACAGCCAATTCTGGGGAATTCTGGGAGTTGAAGTCTGCCAGACTTAAAGTGGCCAAAGTTGGAGACTCCTGTTCTAAGGCACATTTAGGGCACTGTCCTAATCACCAGCAGATACCGGTAGTACATGACTACTTTGAAGATTATCCTTGTTTGCACAAGGCAATAAAGTTCTGAGCAATCCTTGCTGATCTGGTAGATTTTAGAATGAACATACTCAATAATATATGACAACATGCATACACAAGGATGTTGTATAGGAGGACTAGATTCAGAACATGTTTCTGGAATGACTGGACAGATAAGCTGTAAATATTTAACCTTATTTATGATCCTTTTGGGGCAGTTGTGGGTTTCAAACTTTTATACTACCAGTTGTATGGGTGTGGCTTGGTGGGCATGGCATGGCTTGGTTGGCCAGGGTTGTTGGACGTGGCAGGGGAAGGATACTGTAAAATCTCATTCCCTCCCCAATCCAGGGGAAGGAAACTGAAAAATCCCCATTTCCTCCCGATCATCTGGGACTCAGGAAGCAGAGAATAGATGGGGACGGGGCCAGTCAGAGATGTTATTTACCGGTTCTCTGAACTACTCAAAATTTCCGCTACCGGTTCTCCAGAACTGGTCAGAACCTGCTGAAACCCACCTGTGCTTTGGATCTTTATGCTCAGATTCACAATATAGTTCAACATTATTTCAACAATAGATCCAACAAAGAGAGGGGGCATCCAGAGAATTTCCTCTCTCCATGAGGTATACGGGGTATAGATAACATGGCAGGCCTTCTCTGTAGCAGCCTTCAGTCTGTGAAATTCTCTTCTGTGCAAACCTCCACTTTATGGCTTTTTCTGCAAGTGACTTAAAATTGTCTTATTTGGTCTTCGATATTGTATATTGCCCAGCATGCTTTGGGATTGGGGTGAGTTATAAGGGGAAGGTAAGTAGGTAGAAGGGACGTGGTGGCTCAGTGGCTAAGACGCTGAGCTTGTCGATCGAAAGGTTGGCAGTTCAGAGGTTCGAATCCCGAGTGCTACGTAATGGGGTGAGCTCCAGTTACTTGTCCCAGCTTCTGCCAACCTAGCAGTTCAAAAGCACATAAAAAATGCAAGTAGAAAAATAGGGACCACCTTTGGTGGGAAGGTAACAGCGTTCTGTGGGCCTTTGGCATTTAGTCATGCCAGCCACATGACCACAAAGACATCTTTGGACAGTGCTGGCTCTTCGGCTTTGAAACGGAGATGAGCACCAACCCCCTAGAGTCAGGAACGACTAGCACATATGTGCAAGGGGAACCTTTATCTTTACCTTTAAGTAGGTAGAGAGGTGGGAAGGAAGAAAGGAAAGAAAGAAAAGGGAGGGAGAGAGGAAAGGGAAGGAAGGACGGACCAAAAATAAGATATATTAAAGATTTGAGCAATAATAATCAGGGAGGCTTTTACAGTACCACTGTGAGGCTCAATTCTACAATGCCTTCCTCAAGAAGATTGTCCATAGTAAGGAAGATGACCTTGACAGAAATTTGCAATATTCGCCATGCTGGCTGAGGAATTCTAGGAATTCATGTCCAGAGCTGTCAAGACTGAGGAAGACTGACCTAGGCAAAGAAAGCCAAAACTTTCTTTAAGCCGTGCAAAGCAAGATAATATTCAGAAGAGGTTTATGCAAATGCCATCCTGATTCCCCGGGGATATTAGAAGGAAAGGAATAAAGTACAATCAGATTTGCAAGATTTTGCTATTGTAGCCTCTCTCTCAATAAAACGAAGTTCTAGTGTTCCTATGGAATTAATTTTCTTATCTGGTCTACCTAGCAGGGATAATGAAGATTCAATATAGTCCCAAATTCAATTAATATTAGAGAAGGACAAAGTCTTTTTCTCTGGACTTACATTCTTCCGATTCCTTCCATCTTATTTCTTCTTGCAAATCCTTTTAGACCCATACTTGCAACAAAAGTTTGAGTTCCATCCCTTCTACAGTCGCAAAAGCCAGCTGGGTGACCTTGGGTCAGTCACTTTCTCTCAGCCCAACCCACCTCACAGGGTTGTTGTGGGGAAAATAGGAAGTGTAAGCATTCACGTCCTCATATATTCAACATAAGTTCACTGCCTAGAGTTGACCAATCTAACAACAACAACAAATAAATAGGGGGGAAAATATTTTTAAGAATACACAAATGTTTAAATTTGGCAGGCCTAGAAATCTGCTAGAAAGGCCAAAATTAAAATGTATTGAACCCATGCTTAAGTTTTGAATATTTGCTTATATTCAGTGTAATGTTTCAAGAACTCAGACCTCTGTTCTTTTCCTAGACTTCCCTCCTCCCTCTTCAACCCCCCTCCCCAAACCAATGCAGCTTGAACCCCCAACTACAGAGGTCATGGCTAATCACAGAGAATCAAGCAGAAACAAGTTGGAACAGCACTGATAAATAATCGGCTCAGGGACCTGGAGAATGTGATTTGTTGTGGGTTCACATAGATGTCAGAAAAGCAAGAAATTAAAGGTCAGGTTTTAAAAAGAAAGAGATGCTGCGGTGAAGAGGAGGAGGAAGGTCCAGCTACTTCACCTCCAAAGGGGTCTATTTTTCACTTTATTTCCTGCCTCATCCAAACCTCTATCTGAATAGATCAACTGCAGCCTTGCAAGAGAAATTTCTTTCCAGCTGTACTGATTCAGGAAGTTCTTAAGGAACTTTTATTCCCGTCCTGTCCCGTCCCATCCCATCCTATTCCCTTCTGCTGTGGTTAGGGTTAGGGTTAATGTAGGCTAACTTAATGTAGCCCACAGCCTGGAGTTCGATCCTGACTGGTTCAAGCAAGGTTAACTCAGCCTTCCATCCTTCCGAGGTTGGTAAAATGAGGACCCAGATTGTTGGGAGCAATAGCCTAACTCTATAAACCGCTTACAGAGGGCTAGAAAGCACCGTGAAGCAATATATAAGACTAAGTGCTATTACTCTTCCTATTGCCATTGCCATTCCATTCTATTCCACTCCATTCAAGATAATATTTGTAGCTCAGGATTGTCTCAAAGATGCTTTGCCAAAAGGCACCTGAACTTTTTCTTGGTCTTTTCCTTGAAAATGTTTTGCTTCTCATTCAAGAAGCTTCTTGGATGAGAAGCGAAACATTTTCAAGGAAAAGATCAAGAAAGTTCAGGTGCCTTTTGGCAAAGCACCTTTTTGGGACAATCATAACCTGGATGATTGAGAATCTCCATAGACATGTAGCTCAGGATTGAACTATGAGGTTCTTAATGATCTCCGAGCTTGATCGTTTTCTTGCAGATATTTCATTGCCCAATTAGATGATTTCTAGCACTGATGATGTTACCTAATTTGCTAATGAAACATCTGCAAGAAAACAACCAAGGTCAGAGAGCATCAAGAACCCTATAAGGAGAATTCTAAGTGATGTCCAGTAGGACCTCTTAAAGAACCCTGAATGGGCTCACATATGCTTTGTAATGGCATTCCAAAATACCAGGTGCCCACAAAGTTAAAGTACAGACTAGAGGTGGGATTCACTTACCTTCCCTACCGGTTCGCAAATGTGAGCGCGCGCATATTAGTCGCGCATTGCGTCCGGGTGAGTGGGCAGAGTCTCCCACAGTCGCCGCTACCGGTTCGCGCAATCTGGACAGGACCGGCCGAATCCCACCACTGGTACAGACTCTCTAAGTCTTGTGTGAATGGTGGTGGTGGGGGAGTAGAAAGATTCATCCTATGCCTAGGTTTGGAGATAATAGTTTGGACCTAATAAGGTAATAATTTGATATAAGTTGACTCACTCAAAAACAGTCCATCAGCTGAAAAAGACAAGCCAAATCCTTAAATAGCCTAGAAGCAAGGACAATCGAAACCAGAAGAATTGTGACAAGGGTAGTAAGAAGAATTACAAAGAAAAGAACTCTAAATTGGAAGATGTTTCAAAAATACATAATGTTAAAGTAAATAATGAAAGGCACCACTAACAATTACACACCGTAACTATGCATAGATTCTAGCAATAAGTGAAGGTGTGTCAGTTGACTGTAAATTACTCTTGGAACCGGTCATAACTAGGAGTTGATGCTAGCTTGTTTGAATTATTCCTTTAGGGTTAATCTTTTCTATGTAAATGCACATTTTTTCCACCAGATAATGATCAACTTTCATTAATCATTTCCCTAACCCCAATGATATTTTTTTTCCCTGCTTGAGTTCAGCTGCGGAATAGAAAATGCTATTATATGAGGAATTGAGTTTGATTTCTATATTATGGTGAATGCAGAAAAGTAAATCCTAAACTTTGGAAATAACTTTTACTAAAATATGTATGTATGTATTGATTTATTTGGTGTGCCACCCGTTCTTAAAGGCTGTGAGCAGATAACCATCTGAATCACTGTCAAGCAAAACACTCCTCAAAAGTAATAGTCACACTACAAATGTAGTATCAAAATTACACACACACACAAATCAAATATTAAATATCTGTCCGTCAAATTTGAACATGCAATCATATCACACACCCTCCTTCTGTGCTTGATGTATGTCTTAATTAGTGCTACTTCTCATTTGAATAAATTTGCCTAAGATTGATCTACATTAAATCCTTTGCAGGAAAAAAGAAAGCTGGCTGGTTTGTGTAATTCTTTATAACAGTGTTACTTGTTGGGAGAAATATCCATCTGGTTCAGTTCCAAGCCAGGAGAAACACACTGGAAACATGGAGGCTGATTGGAAAGAGGGTTTAATGATGAACAGAACCACCAAGCACATTGTCCTGGTGCAGCTGACCATAGAGAGTTGAGTGTGTGTGTGTGTGTAGGGGGGGGGGGGTTATACCTTGTCTTGGGCTTTGAACTTGAGCTTCCTGTTACTGTGCAAGAACATGTATTCTATTGGCTGCTGTCAGACTCCCATCGGGCTACGCAGGGGTCATAGCTGAGGTTGTCTGAGCTCCCAGGTTTGGAGGGTGATGATGTAATGAAGAGGCTTGTATTCTGAAGGGGTATTGAGCAATTCCTATTGTGTCTTAATGGCTTTGTCCTGGTTTGGATCTTGAGGGAGGGGTTAATCCCATCACCCTGAGGCTGAAGGTCTTTTGTTTTCTAGATAGGATGGCCCAGTCTTTCTTAAAGAGCACCAAATATCTGCTGGGGGCAGGGAGCTGCTTTCTGCCTTTAAAAACATGTAGGGAAATATAATATTCTGCCTTTTTAAATATTTCCCAAAATATTTCATTCTTCTAGGAGAGGGGTGGGTGCTAACCTTATACACACTTGACTTTAGCTACTCTTGAGCTATGTGGTCTTCAGCTCCCAGAATTCCCTCGCCCAAATGGTGAGCATCAAGAATTTTGTAGTTTATGTTTCTGATTTTTTTAATACTATATGTTATTTCTAGGTTGCTCAGAATCTTTGAAAATGGAGCAGCCTGTAAACCGAAGTAATGAATCAATAATTTTCATAGCTGTAATGAGTTCACATTTTTTGCCAGTCCTTCTACGTAGTTTTGAAATTATGTGAAAAATGTGGGCAGGATTTGTGGAATAAGCCAAGGGTGACAGGATCTTCAAACAGCCCCAAATAATTCTTTGAAGAGCCAAGTTGTCACAGGCTCTTTGAAAAGAGAATAGAGTGGTGTTTCTCAAATCTTTTGCAACTCTTAAGATGTACGGACTTTAAACTCCCAGGAACAATTTTGAATTGTTCAAAGTTGTTTTGGAACTTTATAAAGTGCATGCCGTCTTTTATGTGTACACAAAGAGATAACTATTCAATAGCCGTTTTCAAATAGCCAGCTTTCATGTTAATCCAGAAATGGAGAAGAGGTTTCTAAATGACGGTCAATTAACCAAACAGGAATTAGCCAACTTTATCACCAAAGGATAAGGTCCTGTGAGGAGTTTCCATTGGCTCTTTCAAGGCCACCCCGCCCCACCTCCACTGGCGATCAATCTCTCTGCAAGGCAACAGATGAGAGCAACTGCCTTCCCAATCACCTACTTTGACCCATTTGTAATGTATTTGTATACTCACATTATTAGTCAAGTTATCCTTGTTCAAAAAGAAAGATGGGCCATTATTAAGTTGATCGGCAATCATCAACTATTCCTAAACAGCGCCATTCACATGAAAGCTTTAGTAATCCTCCATATATATATATATTTTAATTTTGATTTATATGCCGCCCTTCTCCAGAGACTCAGGGCGTCTTACAATGCGTTAAGCAATAGCCTTCATCCTTTTGTATATTTATACAAAGTCAGCTTATTGCCCCCACAAACTGGGTCCTCATTTCACCTACCTTAGAAAGGATGGAAGGCTGAGTCAACCTTGAGCCTGGTGAGATACGAACTTACAGTAATTGCAGGCAGCTGGTGCTAATCACAATGCTATCAGTCTGCTGAGCCACCAGGGGTCTGGACCCAATGATTAGACGAAGTTCCTCCCAACATATTTTTTTAGATCATGGGTTTGTCTCCACAGCATTCCACAATGTACCGGCGGTAACCCATGTGTAGTTGACACAAGGTTTAGTGGCTTAACATGAATGCCTGAGCTTGGACAACACAATGAACCAGAAACTACACATTTACATTTCAGCCTGGGTAATTTGGTGCAGGGTTGTCCAACCTTGGCAACTTTTAAGACTGGCTAGTGGGGAATTCTGGGAGTTGAAGCAGTGGTGAAATCCTCCGCGGATTGCCACTGGTTCGCTGTGCGCGCGTATGCACAATGCGTGCCAAAAGCAGACAGTGTGTACTTGCGCAGTGTGCACCAAATGTGCACTTCACGCGGAAAAAGGAGGCTTAACAAGGTAAGTAGAACAGCAAGTGGGGGAACAGCTGTGCCGCTTGATTTAGATTCTCTAGAAAGCAGGATTTCCTGCTTTCTAGCGAATCTAAATCAAGCGGCACAGCTGATCATCGGAAATTCCGGTTCAAATGAACCGGTAGCTTTTTTTTTTTTTTTACTTTTATCACTACCGGTTTGCCCGAATCGGTGCGTACCGGTAGCATTTCACCACTGAGTTGAAGTCCACAGGTCTTAAAGTTGCCAAGGTTGGACATTCCTGATTTAGTGTATCCAGATACCAATATAGATAGTTGGAATACCTACTACATAATGGTTTCCTGAAGGCTACTCCTCTTAAACCTTTGCAGCAAAACCATAAAATAGTCATATTTGCATGCGATACCGGATCATAAACCAACCAACCACATTTTAATCTACTGCGATGTGCAGTCCCAGCCAATGGGGCTAATTTTTGCTTCAGTGGTGCTGTATGAACCCAATATAGAGTTAATTGGGCAAACCATGCTTGAAGTAACATTGCGTAAGCGTGCAAGCAAAAAGAACTAGAGCCTAACTACACTGTAACCTAATGTTGATTAATTAACAGCCAAATGCCTCATGCCAACCCAGAAAAATTGATTCAAGTTAGGTTAAATTAATTAAAGAAAGCCTGTTACAGATACATGAAATATGTAGCAGTTCAAGATGGCTAAAATTATGGCTTAAGCTCTTTATTTTCTGCCATGTCACAAAACTGGTGTTTTTACAACCAGGTAAAGTGTATAGACCAGGGATGTTAAACTCAAGGCCCAGGGGTTGGATCCAGCCAGCAGGGCTGCCCTGGAAACAGCAAAGGACTGGTCCGCGGTGTCTCTTCCAGTGAAAATGCAGTTCTGGAGGGCTGCATGAGGCCCTCCCAAGCCCTGTTTTGACTGGCAGAGGGTTGCAGGAGGCCGTCGCAGCCTGTTTTCGCTGGCAAAGCTCTCGGGGCCCCCACTGACACTCCCAACATGAGTGACATCAAGTTGCCCTCAATGAAATCGAGTTTGACACCCTTGGTATAGACCAATATTTCCATCTCTCTCTCTCTCTCTCCCTCCCTCTCCCTCCCTCCCTCCCTCCCTCTCTCTCTTTCTCTCTCTCTCTCTCTCTCTCTCTGGTTCCATGCCATATCCCACAACAGAAACTTTGCACAGCATTCTAAAATCTTTCTTACATCACCTTTTTCATAGAGTTTATTCCTCATGATTTGTTAGCTTAAAAGGGAAAGAGCTCCAACAGTGCTTTAGAATGGGAACGTGGGAAATTGCTTTTACCGAGTCAGACCATTCATTAATCTATCCCTGTCCCGACTCTTATTAAGCAACAGCTTTTCAGGACTTTAACATGGAACCAGTGGTGGGTTTCAAATTTTTTTACTACCGGTTCCGTGGGTGTGGCTTGGTGGGTGTGGCATGGCTTAGTGGGCTTGGCTTGGTGGGCATGGCAGGGAAAGGATACTGTAAAATCTCCATTCCCACCCCACTCCAGGGAAAGGATACTGCAAAATCTCCATTTCCTCCCAATCAGCTGGGAATTGGGAGGCAGAGAATAGATGGGAGCGGGGCCAGTTAGAATTTTTACTACCGGTTCTCTGAACTACTCAAAATTTCCTCTACTGGTTCTCCAGAACTGGTCAGACAGAACCTGCTGAAATCCACCTCTGCATGGAACCTTTCTCAGCCCCTCAGGAGAGGCCAGAACTATATCTGGGAGCTTTTAGCCTGAGCCTTTCCTTCAACCTCATGCAGCGGTGTGCATTCTGTAGAGCGACAGTGAGCAACTTGTAGCTCTGGGTAATTCTTCTGGCCGTAATGGCTGAAAACTGGTATGGTTTCATACCGTTCGGAAGTGGGGTAATGAAAATTGTAGTGATAAATGCTAAAATATACAGATTGCTGAACTCAGACCCCTGCCCTTCCTTCTTTCCTATAGCTCAACTGAACCTATTTTGTGAAGTGCTGCACTCTTTCCCATCCTCCTATGTTAATCATGGCTTTGGTTAACCGAACTTTATTCTAATCTTGTTGTCAAATAGCCTCTGACTGACTCTGTGGATGGGGATTGAATTTTGTAATCAGGACGAGGACAAATGGATATGGTAAATATTGGAAATCACTTTCGCTTGCTGATAAACCATTTCAGCAAACATGATTGTTGCACTGACTTTGTGCCATCAGATTTGTGTTTGCTCTTAGAAACCACATAGATAAAAGAGTTTTCCCCAGAAGGATCGACTCCCCAGCCTGCTTCTTTGGGTTTTTCAACAGTGGATCCATTATCACTGTCATTGAGACAACCTACCTTGCCGCTGGCCATCCTCTTCTACATATCCTCTTGGGTTGCATGTTTGTCCCAGTGGAGCACCTGGAAGCTTCATTTGGCTCAAAATGTAGCAGCCCACGGCATTTATGCAAGAGTCACTTCTTTTGAGTTAGGCAGCTATCTAATTTTGCTTAATAAATAAATCATATATTTTGTGTCTGGCTGCACATTTAATGAAAGTGCAATTCCTAACATTTTTATTGTTCAAATGACTAAATAGCCAGAGTACCAGCTCTACCAAAATAGATCTGATCTTGAGGTACTGGTGCATTTGGTCTACACAGGTTCCACCCCCCAAAAGGCATACACCTGTTCACCTGTGGCTAAAATCCTCGAAGGCTGAAACCTTAAGATGCTGGAAATCCTAAACCTTTGTCATTGCTTGATGAAGAAAAATAGAATAGAATTTTTTATTGGCCAAGTGTGATTGGACACACAAGGAATTTGTCTTGGTGCATATGCTCTCAAGTGTACATAAAAGATACGTTCATCAAGAATCATAAGGTACAACACTTAATGATAGTCATAGGGTACAAATAAGCAATCAGGAAACAATATCAATATAAATCGTAAGTAACAAAATTACTAATACTAATGTTTAAACCAGATAAGCAAATACACTTTTGATCAATCAAAAGGGAGTTAAAAAAAAAAGATCTAAGTGCCTTCAATGCTATTTTGGTCAGAAATATAATCTAACCGTTGGCTTTCTTTAGATACCCTGTTACTTGCTCCAATTTTCATTTCATCACTCATCACAGCTGGGCATCTACAGCTATTTTCAGAGCAACTCCATGACTTGCTGGCATCGAGGTTGTTAAAGAGAAGTCCCATGCAGGAGCCAAGAGAAAAGAAACCCAATGATACAGGTAGTCCTTGACTCACAACAGTTCATTTAGTGACCATTCAAAGTTACAGCAGCATTGAAAAAAGTCACTTATGACCATTTTTCACACCTACGACCATTGCAGCATCCCCATGGCCACATGATCAAAATCCAGATGCTCGGCAACCGACTCATATTTATGACATTTGCAGTGTCTTGGGGTCATGTGATCCGCTTCTGCAACCTTCTGACAAGCAGTCATTGAGAAAATCAGATTCACTTCACAACTGTGCCAAGAAAGGTTATAAAATGGGGCAAAATTCACTTAATGTTTCACTTAGCAACAGAAATCTTGGGCTCAATTGTGATGGTAAACCAAGGACTTTATGTATTCCATAATAAGAGTTCCACCACCGCCTCCTTTAAGGCTTTTCCCTCTCTCAAAAACACAATATCACTTGGACAAAAATTGACTTAATGTTTCACTTAGTAACAGAAATTTTGGGCTCAACCGTGATCCTAAATCAAGGACTATACATGTATTCCAGGATAAAAGTTCCACCGCCGCCCCCTTTAAGGCTTGGGGGACTCTTTTTCCCCCATCTGTCAAAAAGCACTATATCATCACTTAGAGAACCACTCACAAGCTGCTTTAACAACTCACGGCTGGCTGGGGAATTTTGGGAGTTGGAAGCCCACCCATCTTATCATAAAGTTACGAAGGCTGGGAAACACTGCCTGAAAGAAATCTTCCTAAAAGCGGAAAGAATTGCATGTTTCGCCAAATGCCATCACTCTGCTTAACAACTAATTCCCACAACACTCAAATAATTTACTAAGACTTTATTACTATTATTCTTCCCTTCCTTACTAGTATCTATCCCTTCCCACTTATTACTATAACCATGTTGCTTATATCTTTCAATTATATTGCTTTTTGTTTCCTAGTACGATTTGATAGCTTATTAGTAACCTTGACTATCACAAATGGTTGTATCTTTTTATTCTTGATGAATGTATTTTATTCGCCTTATGTACACTGAGAGCGTATACACCACAGACAAATTCCTTGTGTGTCCAATCACACTTGGCCAATCAAGAATTCTATTCTATTCTATTCTATTCTATTCTATTCTATTCTATTCTATTCTATTCTATTCCATCACTAAGTCAGGGGTGAAATCCAGCAGGTTCTGAAGAACCGGTAGCGGAAATTTTGAGCAGTCCAGAGAACCGGTATAAAAATTTTTGAGTAGTTCAGAGAACTGGCAAATACCACCTCTGGCTGGCCCAAGAGTGGGGTGGGAATGGAGATTTTGCAATATCCTCCCCCTGGAGTGGGGGGTGGGAATGGAGATTTTGCAATATCCTTCCCCTGGAGTGGGGGGCTGGGAATGGAGATTTTGCAATATCCTTCCCCCGAGGAGTGGAGAAGGAATAGGGATTTTTGCAGTATCCTTCCCCTGGAGTGGGATGGGAATGGAGATTTTGCAGTATCCTTCCCTTGCCACGCCCACCAAGCCACACCACGCCCACAGAACCGGTAGTAAAAAAAAAATTGGATTTCACCACTGCACTAAGCGTTGTTATCTTTCTATTCTCGATGAATGTATTTTATTCTCCTTATGTACACGGAGAGCATACGCAGGTAAGACAAATTCCTTGTGCGTCCAATCACACTTGGCCAATCAAGAATTCTATTCTATTCTATTCTATTCTATTCTATTCTATTCTATTCTATTCTATTCTATTCTATTCTATTCTATTCCATTATTCTATTCTATTCTATTCTATTCTATTCTATTCTATTCTACCAGAGAACGCCACATTCCCCCTCTTCCCCCCTCCTGCGCTTGAACCAAGACCCTCTGCAGCAAAAAGGCGACAGAGCATGCGCAGCACGGGAAGCCTGGGCGGGGCGCCGGCTCCTCCTTCCTTCTTTTTTTTTTTTTATTTACCCAGGCTGCTTTGCGCCAGGAGCGTACTTGGCGGCGGCGACGCCTGCGTGGTGCCTTCCAATCTAAAAGGGGCGGAGCTTCCCGTCGTAGCGCAAAGGGGGCCGGGCAGGAGAGAGAGAGAGAGAAAAAAAGCGAGCCCCTCCCTTTTCCTTCCCCCTCCCCGCCGGTCTCGCGCCTTTCATTTGCCGGCTGCGCCGCTCGCGTGACGCCGCAGTTGCTGCCGTTGCCGTCGCCGTTTTTTTTTTTTTCTCCTCAGGCGCCTCACGCTCGTTCTCTCGCTCGCTCTTCTTCTTTTTTCCCCCTTCTTCTTCTTCCTCTCGTCGTCTCCATGGCCAACTACATCCACGTCCCGTCGGGCTCTCCTGAGGTACCCAAGCTGGACATCTTCGTCACCGAGAGGGACCCTTCGGGCGGCGGCAATCCGGGTTACCGCCGCGGAGCCCTGGGGCTGCTACGCCGGCTTAGGCCCGATTGGAAACCCGAGGAGGTGACGCTGAAGGTAAAAAAAAAAAAAAGAAGAAGAAGAAGAAGCCCAGGGCGGCGGCCGTCCGCCGGCTGCGAAGGGGGGCGCGGCGGTTGGCGGCCTGTGAGGGGCTGCGGAGGGGAGGGAAGGGCGGGCCCGGGTTGAACCAAAGCCGGGTTTCTCCCCCTCCTCCTCCTCCTCCTCCTGCTCCTCGGTCGTCACAGCCAGCCAGCCAGCCAGGCCCCACTCGAGCGCCCCTCAGAACGGCCATGCCCGCCTCTCGCCCCAACGGGGTGCGGTGGGAGTTGGGAGTCTGGCGCTGCTGGAAGGCGGCGGAGGGGGGAGAGGGAGGGAAGGAAGGAGGCAACCCTCCCCTCTTCCTCAGGAAGGTTTCCCTCCCTCCCCCCGGCTCGGCTTGTCCGCCGGGAGGAGGAGGAGGAGGAGGAAGGACGCCTCGTCGTCGTCTTTCTGGCCGGCCTTGCGAGAGACGCGTGTCAAGGGAGCGTGTCTGGAGGTGGGTGGGGAACGGAGCGGCTCTGCTTGTAACCCGCCTTTCCCGTTTCTCCTCTGCTTTCCCGCAAAGGGGAAAAGAAAAGGAAAAGGAAAAAAAAAATGAGGGGGGGGGGAGAGATTTCCTTCTCCTTCCCCTCTGCCAGCCCAAACTGGTTGGGAGGGTTGGAGGTTGGGCACGGCTTTTCCCATCTATTTCGAAAAGGATGATGTAGCTTGAGACACACACACACCTACCTACCTACCTAAGTTTGGGAGGAATGAATGTGGGGGTCTTTGCTTCCCCCCCCCCCCAAGCATCCCAGTTCTGTTGGTGAGAAAAGGCACACACACAAACAAACACAGTTTGGGAGGAATGAATGGGGTCTTTGCTTCCCCCCCCCCCAGCATCTCTGTTCTGTTAGTGGTGAGAAAAGACACACACACACAGAGGCTAAGTTTGGGAGGAATGAATGTGGGGTCTTTGCTCCCCCCCCAAAAGCATCCCAGTTCTGTTAGTGGTGAGAAATGACACACACACACAGAGACAGAGGCTAAGTTTGGGAGGAATGAATGTGGGGTCTTTGCTTCCCCCCCCCTCCCCAAGCCATCCCAATTCTGTTAGTGGTGAGAAAAGACACACACACACACACACACATACACACAAAGTTTGGGAGGAATGAATGTGGGGTCTTTGCTCCCCCCTCCAGCATCTCAGTTCTGTTAGTGGTGAGAAAAGACACACACACACACACAGGCTAAGTTTGGGAGGAATGAATGTGGGGTCTTTGCTTCCCCCCTTCCCCAAGCCATCCCAGTTCTGTTAGTGGTGAGAAAAGACACACACACACACACACACACACACAGAGAGAGAGTTTGGGAGGAATGAATGTGGGGTCTTTGCTTCCCCCTCCCCACCCCCACCCCCCAAGCATCCCAGTTCTGTTAGTGGTGAGAAGACAAGCTTAGCAATATGCTGGCTTCTGGGAGTGCCATCCCAGCAGCTCTATCATCATCTCTTTCTAGGGGAAGTGACCGAAAGTGAGAGTATGGTGTAAATGCACAATTCTCTTTTATTTATTTATTGTTCTGGTTAGCCGCCTCTCTTTCATTAAGAAGTATTTGGTTCTGATGGAGTTTGAACCGTTTTCTGCAGTTGACCAAGCCTGAGTATGCCTCAGCTTTTGCATCACAGCTCTGTTAATCTTTAAGATGCTTCTAGATTTGTGCTGGTGCTGTTAATCTTTAAGCGTTAAAGCTATTGTTCTGCCATTGTCATACACGTGCACATCTTGGCATAACTCAGTGTGAATGATGATGAATGCAGGGTTTCCTGATTCTTTAAATAGGTCTTTGATGCAAATGAGTCTTTCCCATAAAAGAGAATATGTGTAGTTTAGGATTGAACTATGGAGTCCTTGTGCTCTCTGGGCTTGGTGATTTGATATTACATAGTTGGGTAATGAAACATTTGCAGACAGACAAGCTCAGAGAGCACCAATGTCTCAACAAAATGAATCCTTCTATATATTAAAGTTATAATGGTATAGATATTGAATGTATATTAGAATGCTTACTGCGAGAATTATTTTCTCAAGATAAAATGTTGGCCTTTCCAAAGATAGCTGTATCCATCCAGGAGCTAAGCACCTGGGTAAGCTTAGGCCATCACCTTTGTTCCACTAAAATTTCATTTCTTGCAGATGTGCCTTGTATGGACGAAAGCTGCATTCCTACCTATCGTAGCCTGAAAATGACTGACTGTAAATGTAGCCTTATATTCCCTCCTTCAGTTTCTTTTCAAGGAACCTCACTTATCTAATTTCTTTTGTTCTACATGTAAAAAATGTTTCTTAAAATGTGGCTTGTTGTCAGTAAAAATTCATATTGGCGGTAAAGTAATAATGAAACTTTAAATGGTATATACTTATTTTAGATAGCAATTATATTTTGAAAGTTAAAGATAGTGCATAATAAAACTCTGAAACTACAATTAGAGTTTGCAGTAAAATGTTTTCAGGATTTGGGAAAAAGGTTTATAAATGTAGTTCATAGGGAACAAAAATTATGCAGCAAGATGTATTTTTTAAAAAGTACTATGATGAGCTTTGTGGTGACTTTTTAATGATTTGTTTTTTAACCACATTGTTTCAAAATACTTACGAATTTTTTGATATCAATATTTGTAGAACCTTTTTGAGAATACAAAATATTTTTAATGTAATAGTAGACTTTAAGTGAGCCAATTAACCATCAAATATACTGAAGAATTTACCCATGTTGCATAATATAGGGAGCACTGATTTCATACACTTAAGTGCTAAAAACATTTTAATTAGGGTGCTCTGAAGGAAAGTAAAACTTTGTAAAGCATATAGTCCAAACATTTTTCCTGTTGGTTTTAAACCCCAAAACATTATAATCTCAAACAATGGCTTTCACTTACATCTAAAAATTGAACATGTATAAGTTTGGGTATGTTTGAAATAGATTTTTTTTTTTTTTTGCTTTAATTGATATGCCGCCCTTCTCCAGAGACTCAGGGCGGCTTACAATGTGTTAAGCAATAGCCTTCATACTTTCGTATATTTATACAAAGTCAGCTTATTGCCCCCACAATCTGGGTCCTCAGTTTACCTACCTTTGAAAGGATGGAAGGCTGAGTCAACCTTGAGCCTGGTGGGATTTGAACTTGCAGTAATTGCAAGCAGCAGATGTTAATAACAGTGCATTAGTCCATTGTGTTACCAGGGCTCTGCAAAGATACATTTGCACTTCCTTTTACAAGCAGACATTATCTGTTCCAACACTAATTAATTGCATTTGTTCATTCATATTGCTGTTTCAGTAGTAATTGCTTCTATGCTTCAATGACCATATTTAGAAAAAGATACCAAGTAGAAATGATACTTTTTTATGTTAGATAGGTGATAATGAACATGGTTACTTTGGAAAAGGATACTCTACTAAATTATATCAGTTTAGGAAACTGAGTGTTACTATGAGCATGGGCACTATCTATTCTTTTACTGGTTTCAGCTAGATTTTAGGCCACACTTGCTGAGAGGCAGCAGAAACAAATAATATAATGATAGAAAAATAGGTTGCATTTTGTAATTGTAGCTGTGTTCTGCCAAAAGGAACTGAAAGTCATCACAAAGTTGAGGTTCACAATAAACAAGCAAATAATATTCCTTCTTCCTCCTATTTTCTCCACAACAACAACAATCCTATGAGGTGTGTTGGATTGAAGGTGACTGGTCTAAGGTCACCCAGCTGGCTTTCATGCTCTTAGATTTGATGCACAAAGGTGATCCATCAATGAATGTGGCTTTGTATTGAGGACTAATGATAAAATAAAAAAGGTGAATGATACTTCACTAGTTGCTGACTACAGTGCTCCTCTCTGTTTCAAGGCCATTGAGCCAGCGCTGTCTGAAAACATTTCACGTGGCCAGCATGACCTCATGAAGTGCTGTTACCCTCCCGTCGAAGTGGTACCTATTTATCTACTTGCTTTTGCATGCTTTTGAACTGCTAGGTTGGCAGGAGCTGGGGCGAGGACAGGAGCTCACTGTTTTAATGAATGTACACGTAGAAAAAAAAATGGCTTGCAAGGATCATAAGAGCTGTTAAGATTCTTGATGGCATGAAAGAGATGTTATTAAGGAGCCTTAAGGGAAAGACAATGGCTTGAGCAAATGACCTTTCATTTTCAATGCTATAGTAAACTCTTCGGTTAAGGATGAATTAATACAAGATGATACGCTAGTTTTATTTATTTTTTAAAAAAACTCTCCCCAAAAAAGCAGCCTTTAAGAATCTCATCAATCCTAAATCACACCATCATTATAGCTAAATCTCAGCAGGCAGATGTTAGGTCAGAAACTGCAATGTAAAGGTGGGAATGGGAGCATAAGAACCTTGAGAAACTACCAATTTTACTTGTAAACTTGCATTCCACAGAGTTGGCCCTGATCTTCTTATGATGTCACTGCAATTTTTGGTCCTGATGTGTAGGGAGTTTATCCATATGCACATACACAAATTGAGAACATAGTTTAAAAATGAATTATATGTTTTATTTGTAAAGATTTGTGCTTGGAGTCACACAGGTGAGATGGGCAATACAGGTAGTCCTCAATTTACAACAGTTCATTTAGTGGCTGTTCGAAGTTAAAGCAGTGCTAAAAAAAGTGACGACCATTTTTAACATTTACAACTATTGTGGCATCCCTATGGTCATATGATCAAAATTCAGACACTTCAAAAATAACTCATATTTATGACAGTTGCAGTGTCCCAGGGTCATATGATCACTTTTTGTGACCCTCTAATAAGCAAAGTCTGCGAGGAAGCCAGGTTCACATAACAACCACGTTACTGCCGGAGTAACTGCAGTGATTCACTTAACTGTGGCAAGAAAGGTTGTAAAATGGGGCAAAATTCACTTAAATGTCTTGCTTAGCAACAGAAATTTTGGACTCAGTTGCGATTGTAAGTTGACTATCTGTATAGAAATTGGATAATTTTTTTCAGCCCAAAGGTTGCTGAGCAGCTAATACTGTAATTTTCCAGTTATAATAATTAGACTTAAAACAACTCAGTGGGTAACACTGGTTCACTAAGCGCCCTCTCTCCAGCCTGAGGAACAGCTTGCATAAGTCCTGAAGAAGAGCTTCAGATCTGGACTGTGTTCTAGTATGTCGAGAGAGGTAGGAAATCTTTGTTTCAGAGTTAAACTAATCCAGAAAAGGAGCTCTATAGCAGAAGATGCTTAAAAATGACCGTCCTATTTTTATTGGATAGGCAGCAAATGCTAGAAATAATAATTTAAATGCATCTATATATATTAAATATAATGAGTTAGTTTTAGTAGTTTCTAGTTCATTTGATGCAAGCATCTTTAGCTGTAATTTTGCATTCTTGGGTAAAATTATTTTTGCAGACAGACTTTATAATTCATTTGTAAGCTTTGTGTACTCTGTTAATTGACATAAATCTATGGTATGCTATACGAAATGTGGAACATAAGCATCCAAGTGAAACATAATTGCACATTTAATTTCTTAAACCTATATTTATAATTTGATAGATAGGCGTCACAATTGTATTAGGAGGGGATAGGTTTTCTTTCTGATAGGCGGAAATCATTTCTACATATAATTTCTGCATGTGCAGTTCCCAACATCATTGCTGCCCTGGCAGTGCAGTAGTAAAATTAAAATGCAGTTAGAATTCAATATACTAGAACCACAAAGAAAGATAGTGTTACTTGATTGACTTTGGCTAATGCCAAACTGTTGTATAGAAATTTAATGAAGAATTTGAACTTATTGGAGGCAGGAGAGAATTAAGTTTTCACTAAATATGGTTATTACAGTAGTTGTGAGTAGCTCATTCATACCTAGGACATTACTGTAAAAGAATAACTATGATAAAGCCTGGGATTCTATTATCTTAAATAAGGGAGAAAACAAATTATATTTTCTATATGTGTATGAAAGAGAAATAGTTAGGTTCCTATGGAAATGCTTGCTATCTGTAATATAAAGATAGGGGTATGTCAAGATTGATGTTTCACAAGGCAGGTTATATCAGCCACCCATTATTTCCTCTTCTATTAATATTCTCTCCTGGCAACCATTTTTTGAAGTTCTTGCACTTGGATTTGCTGACATCATAGTACTGGGATAGTCAGAAAAGTACCACAGCAGCCTCTGCTGTCTAAAATATCTAACTGCCATGGGAGGGGGGGGGGGGCGGAGATACTGAAATACATTCTGCAAAAGTGTTACAAACATGTTCTGTATTAAGTAGATAGAGTACAGGTAGTCTTTCACTTACAACCACAATTGCTAAGCAAGACAGTTAAGTGTGTCCTAACCTCTTTATGACCTTTCTTGCCACAGTTGTTAAGTGAATCGCTGCAATTAAGTTAGCAACATGGTTGTGTTAAGTGAAACCACTGGAGAAGAGATCTAGTTTTGGGATGTGGCATCATCAGCTTCCTGATGGTTCCTGCTGTTATTACTTTTTATCTAAACCAGTGGTTCTCAACCTTCCTAATGCCACGAGCCTGTAATACAGTTCCTCATGTTGTGGTGACCCCCAACCAGGGGTGGGTTCTAAATTTTTTTACTACCGGTTCTGTGGGCGTGGCTTATTTTGTGGGCGTGGCTTGGAGGTCATGTGACTGGGTGGGCGTGGCTAGCCGGTCATGTGACCGTGTGGCCATGACTATGTGTATAGGGACTACTCAGAGGGCTGAAAAAAGTCATTTCTGACAGGTCCTCACACTTTTGACTGGTCCTCACACTTATGGCCATCCTCACATTTATGCCCGTGCAGCATTCTTAACAACCATGTCACTCATTTCACAACTGCTTCTCTTCACCATGGTGATAAGATAGGGCCAAAAACGTAAAATGTGAGGACAGTCGTAAAATGTGAGGACAGTCGGCGACCGGCGATCCAACAGAGGCAGAGGGTGAAGGGAGTGAAGGGGTGGGGGGGTGAGAGAGGGCTTTGGCGACCCCTGTGAAATGGCCGTTCGATCCCCAAAGGGGTCGCGATCCCCAGGTTGAGAAACGCTGATCTAAACTAAGGCTCTCTTGAATAGATATCTAAATTTGTTAATGGGCTGGCTGAAAGCCAATACATTAAAACTTATACTGATATTGGATTTATGTTTGATTCAAGTATTGAATTTCACTACATTATCTTCCTTGCCTAATAACTTGGTTGTTAGCATTCTTTTCTTTTTTCTTTTGTTCTTTCTATTTACTGGTACTTGTTTTTGCTCTTAATAAAATAATTCTCTTTATTTGACAGCATACTTTCACACTTAGTGAATCTTTCTTTAATTACATTTATTGCTATTGAGTTATGGTTATTCTATTAGAGTAATAAATTTTATGATAAACTGGACTCTAAAGTGCCATCATTTACAAAGATGTTTAAATTTAGCTGAGTCATCTTTAAATTAGGAAGTAATTTTATTCAGCTGTTCTGTATCCCTCAAAATGGGTTGAGAAAAGATAAATCTTAGACAAGTTAAGCATACTAGTGATTATGCAGACATATCCATATCCATTTTGGGAAGAGCATGGAAATAATTTGTTTTGTTTTTACTTTCCTGATTAGCATACAACCTTGGTTAACAAATGACCTAAAGTCTCCCTCTTAATCCTTGCCTTATGACCACAAGAGAGTCCAAAATTTCTGCTGCCAAGCAAGACCGTTAAGTGAGTTACACCCCATTTTACAACCTTTGCCACGGTTAAGTGAATCATGGCAGTTAAGCGACTCTGGCTTCCCCTATTGACTTTGCTTGTTGGAAGCCAGCTGGGAAGGTTACAAATGGCAATCACATGACCCTGGGACAGTTCAGCTGTCAAAAATAAATGCCAGTTACCAAGCAACCAAGTTTTGATCACATGACTATAGGGATGCTGCAACAGTCATGAATGTGAAAACCAGTCATAAATCGCTTTTTTCAGTGGTGGTGTAACTCTGAATGGTCACTAAATGAATAGGTGTAAATCAAGAATTACTTGTATTAGCCAGGCCCAATCCAGTTTACCTTCTGAACTTGGGAAAGGTCAACCAAATTCTGCCACACAAACTTCTTTCAAGGCCGTAACCAAAACATAGCGTAACAGTACTTAAGATATACAGCTATGTCACTAAACTAAAAACCATTGCTTTTTCTTTTCAGATATTTACAGATGGAATCACAAATAAACTCATTGGCTGTTACGTGGATGAAAAAATGGATGATGTTGTCCTTGTTAGAATTTACGGGAATAAGACAGAACTCCTAGTTGATCGAGAAGAGGAGGTGAAGAGTTTCCGTGTGCTGCAGGCCCATGGTTGTGCACCCCAACTTTATTGCACCTTCAGCAATGGTCTGTGCTATGAGTTCATGCCAGGAGAAGCTCTGGATCCAGAACATGTTTGCAACCCAGAGATATTTCGGTAAGCATTTTGGAATTCTTCTTTTACACACAATTTATTCAAAGAGGTTGCTAGCAGCAATACTGTGCTTGTAGTGTTTTTTGATTAAATATTTTTTTCTCAATTTCCAGAGAAATCAATTTGATTCCTACAAGTGAATTATTATTCTAAAATCCAGTTCGTTAATAGCTTAAAATCTTAGTTAATTAATGGTGTAGACCATTAATTGATAAAACATCTTACACAATTATTCGTATCATCTTTGTTCTGCAGTACTGTTTTGTGATTGAGTGATAGTGTAGCTTTTATGTAATTTTGTTGTCAAATATTTTTGCTTTTTTTATTCAGACCATGTCTTGAAATAACTTTGTATTTTATATAATTTTATTGCATTTTGAAATTTTTATTAGTAATTATGAATCTATAGATTTTATTGTGGTGCTTTCTGATCCAAAGGCTGTAATAAAGGTTTAATTTGATTTAGCAAATCTGCCAGGGACTTTCCTCATTTAGCTTTATTTATCTTCTAACATATTTTTCCGGTTTGAATTTTATTGGTACTTTATAATACTCAAAGCTTCTTAGTATATTTTTTCTTAGTCATTTGCCCCAGCTTGCTTTAAATTATCCCAGAACATAAGTAGGGATACTTCTCTTCAAATATACATAATTAACATTATGTATACTATATACAATTTCTTCCGAGGTGATTGAATCAGCTGACTTTAGAAAAATAAATTTCTTATAGGTTTTACTGCAGAGAATCAGTTTGGTTTTTGTGGTTTGTAGAACTATTGGGATGTAATACCGCCTTGCTCTTTTGTTGATACCCCTGCTTTTGCAAGAAGAAAAATGGTATTCCTGTCCCCCTTTGTAGCTGCATTCTGCAAAAAACTTACATGCCTATAGTTCAGGTTTTTATTAGGTGGCTGCCAGGTGATGAGAATACAGAATCATCTTAACCTAACCCTTCTGAACATTGTGGAAGTTCTCACAACGGAACAGGTGATGTTCCAGCCATCAAGATACACACCCATGAAGTTAATCTTGTTGAATTAAAGTCCTTTCTGGTTCAACATCCTCTTTCATGCAGCTATCTATCAAGCATACAGGATTTTTTAAAAAAACTTTGTACTGTGAAGTTTCTCATTTTAAATAAAATAATTTGCTATTTTCCTTCTTCTGTGCCATTGCTGTCCTAATAATATACAGCTAACTGATTTCTCATTGTTCTGAGCTGAAATTGGTAAAAGACAATGTGTAAGTACAATGATTTTTTTTGTGTAATTTTCATTTTACAGGTAATCCTCTAGTTATGAATGTAATGGAGCCTGCCTATTAATTACATTTGTAATTCGAGGATTCGTAGGAATGAATAATGTAACTTGAAAGTGATCATTCCCTGCTTTCAGCCATGCATTTGCTAATCAAATTTGTGGGTCGTTAAGTGCACAAGGTATCTCGGGTTGGGAAGGCTATGGGGGGAGCTAGTGATGGAACAGGCCACCCAAGCCTCCCCGACCCACTGAGATACCTCATGCTTCCCCTCTCCCATCCTGCTGTGCCAGACTCATTTTATTCTGCAAAGATCTGTCTCCTCTCTGCCACAGCTTCTTTGCCTTTGAGGGAGAAGAGAGCAGGACGATTTCCCTTCCAGCATCCAATCAGCTTACAGATGCTTTTTGGGCCAAGAGTGAAATGTTCTGGGGCCGTGATCTCATGTGACTTCAGGCACCCATCCAGTTTTGCAGAGAATGGATGCTGCAACATTCATAATTTTGGGACTTCGACATAAACACTTGGGGTTATTGCATAACTTCGAAAGGTCACTAAGTGAACTGTTGTAACTCGAGGATTACCTGTATTTCAGATTGATAGCAAGACAACTTGCTAAAATACATGCTATTCATGCTCACAATGGATGGATACCCAAGTCAAATTTATGGATAAAGATGGGAAAGTACTTCTCTCTTACACCGACAGAATTTGTAGATGAGGAGTTGCATAAGAGGTAGGTACTTTCAACTATGACAATTATTTCTGAGCTCATACATGAATATATTTCGGTATCCCTCTCTAGTTTAAAAATGTAAAGTGAAAGTATAATTTTAGAATATGTGGAGCTCAGAAAGTTTTAACTTGCATCACCGAAATAAGAGAATCTTCATAAAGTTCTGAGAAGTATCCTTGAAACTTTTTTTAACCGTTCTCAAATTCTAAAAGGTTTCTACAAGATGTGCCAAGTCGTCAAATTCTACAGGATGAAATGGCATGGATGAAGGAGAGACTCTCTAACATAGGTTCACCAGTGGTACTTTGTCATAATGATCTTTTGTGTAAAAATATCATCTACAACGGAAAACAAGGTAGGTATGGAACACAGCTGTAAGTAACTTTTAAAAATTGTTTTATATTGCCTGATATAGAACAACAGCTTGTGGAGGGTGGACAATTTCAAATCTATTTTAGAGTATTTCTAAATGTTGCTTATAAGTTGCTTTAGTAGCCAAAACTGGTATTTTAATATATGAAGATTTATAATATTTATAGTAAAGAATATTATTTTCCATAGTCTATAGTAAAGAATATTATTTTCTAAGTATTGTGTAGACAGCAGCAATTTAAGCATAAATTGTTGTTTAACTATATCTTTGATGAGACCTGTTACTTCTGATAGCTTTGAGAGCAAATGTCTCTAGGTTATTGTGTATTATCTCTGTATTCTGAATTATCAGATATATTGATGCCCTGGAGGAATTCTGCATGGTGAAGTATCTGAAAAGATACTTTCCAAGTCTCTGTTTATACCTGCTGATGAGGTACATAGGTATCCTTAAAGTTGAGCATCTGTTTGTAAATATATTTTCTGTTGCAAGTATTTTGAAAATTGGCTTTTTGATTTAATTTGCCATCAGTTTCAGAGGCATTCAACCTGAAAATAATTATGTTGTCAGAATTGCCTATAATTTATAACATGGTCCAATGGTATTAAAATATTTCAACGTTTACTGTTTTCAGTGACATAACTTGATTATTTGATAATAATGTGGACAAGCTAGCAATGCATGCCTGTTTCCCTCCCTCCTTTCATATTCATTATATTTTTGAATTGCATATATCCCAATTCAGATTATGGTCTTAATATAAACCGAAGACCGAAAGCATGGCTTGGAGTTCTCAAGACTATTTGAGCTATCTTTATTTTCATTAAAATCAATACAAATGCAGTTCATACTGGAATAGAGAAGGATATTACTTTGGAGGAAATTTGATTTCCCATTCCAAGTTCAAAATACAACTTCTGTTTAACCAGCATTAACTTGGACTAAGACCTTTGTCTGAATTAAATAAATCAACAACATTCAAAAAAGTAGGAATTGGACGGGATGACATAAATCATAGAACATTCTGCCTTGAAGCTGATGCTTGCTTTATCAGGGGATAAAAATAAATAGAATATCCCCCGTAAATTGTTTTAAGTAAAGTGCATGGAACTTATTAATATTTTCTCTTTCTTTACTGGTATTGAAACAAGCAGCTCCTTAAAAACTTGAAGTAGTATATGAAATTCCTAGTTGAACATATGACTTCAGTTTTCTCAAGTAATTATAAATACTTCAAGTATTGATAACTTTCTCCTGTGTGGAAATTATACTTCTAAGCAAGCCATACAATGACAGTTACTTTAGCTTTTTCCCCCAATTGAATCCAAACTCTACATTAAAGAGACACCAGTGAAATTATTGCTTTTTCTTTTGACTCATCTGTGAGATTTTAATCACAGCCAGAAATTAAATACCTGATAGTTCTTCTCTTGCAGCCAAGACCCTTACCCGTTGATACACTGATGTGACTTATTGGCCATCTGTCTAGATTACTCTCCTTAGATTTGACTTTGAGTCCTAATGTATGCTTGCATAAATAAGAGATGTGAACTTAATTCATATTATTGAGAGTTATTTCATCAAATCTGAAGAAAGTGTCTCTTCTGTAGAGCTGATGGAACTCTTTTCAAACAAGTATCTTGACAAACAGAACACTATCGAAGTTTCTAGGCGTCACATGCCTACTTTTGAAACAAATCTGCTGTCATTTTCTTTTGTGAACAGAATGGAGAATAAATCAGTGAGAGCAGTACATCATTTAAGAGCATTTCTACAAAAACCAGTGTGTGAGTGTTTAGTATTTGGGAACAGGGAGGGGGAGAGGGAGAATTCTCAATATGTAAAATTGCTTGCAACTTTTTAAAGGGGGGGAAAGTACTAAGCGCATATAGTAGCTAGAGTGTACCATTAAAGCTGACGTGTTTAAATGTTGCAGCACAACACATACACAGTTAGGGCAAGAGTACAAGTTGATTATGTTATGGTAGTCGAAGTTAACAAATAATAGGCATAACTATTATTTGTTAGTTCTGATTCTGTGAGCAACCCCTAATGGTGCTTATGACTTCTGCATTGCTGAAGTATGGAGTATTGCTTTAACCTTGGAATAAGTAAACTGGAAAAAAAACTGTGTATTGTCTTGTACTTGGCAACAGTGTTTATGAAACTGGTACATAACAGTATTATAGAGGAACCATTTATTTTTGCAGTGGAAACTCAGCTTTAACTTTAACTTTTGTGCAGTAGAAAGTAAATTCTTACACAGTGCTGTTAATATGTCACTCTTGCTGAAATGTTTTGCAGGCTACTTGAAAAAAATTTTTTTAAGATGCACGGTGCTCTCTTTATTTCTATTATTGACTTAATTTGTGTCATTACAAATGTTTTCCAGAGAAAATTGTTTAGATATTTTTTAAAGAAATGTAAGAATGTCTTGCAGAGGAGTATGAATCTGAACAAACTTATTTGTTTAATCTATGGTTTTGTACAAACAGATCTGGATCTAGAGTCATGTTTTTTAAATTAATTACAAATTGCCCCAACTCATATTGAGACAGAAGCAAAGAGTTCAGATATAATGCTAAACAAACCTTAATTTGATTACTTCCTCTTCCTCCTGTAGTGCAGCAACAAGGAAAAAAGAATCAAAGCACATTTGTTGTGACTCATTTATTAAAGCAACTACAGGAAACATTTAATTTCTAATTTAGTCTTGTTATGCACTTTTTGTACTCAAAGGACTTGAACTTAAAATGTTACTAGATCATTTCAAAATGTGATTGTCCATAAAAACTTATAAACACCTTTTAAAAGTATAGCACAACTACAATTACAGTAGTTACCTGAAGTGATTATAAGCATGCGTGAAACCACTGCCCCAATTATTAAGAAGAAAAAATTAATTGCCTGAAGTTATAATCTCAGCAAATTAGAAAATGACTTTTCCTTTTGGAAATTCAATTTTGGGGGGGGGATATGGGGGGGAAATAAGTCTTCCTTAAGAATAAATAAGTAAATAATTCCTGCAAATGTTATAATTGAATCCAGTTAATAGGCTGTTAAATAAGGTTTAGGTGGCAGATTTGAAGAGAAATTTAACTAGTATTAAAGAGGAATGTGCAGTCATTTTTCAAGAGCATTTGATGTCTTAATTTTGAGTTGTAGTATAATTTTTCTGAAGCTTCCTACTGGAAGATTATTTTATTTTAATGTTAAAATATTCTCTTATAGTTTTAATTATATAAAACAGAAAAAGCTATTCGTAATGATATTGCATTCTTCTTAATAATAACAAAGTGTTCAAATACAATTCCAGTTCCAATACATCTGATGTTAACAGTCTAAATTTATCCTTTCTGATTACATTTGTATATAAAAGCTTATCAGTGCATTAAGCTCTTAAATTTAGTCATTGTAGCTTACCCAGTTGAAAATTAATACTTTTTAATGAACTCTAAAGATATAGTAAACCAAATATATTCTTAATGTGCCTTTTAAATCTGGTCTTTGGTACTTTATGAATTCAAGCTAGCATTAACACTTTTTAAATAGTTTTACCTTGGCTTATATAATACATCTATAATTATTTCTGAAAAAATAATAGGCAAAACTGCATTAGAGCTTCACAATTAGTAGCAAGTACTCAAAACTTTGAAGAAGTGGGCGTAGAAGACTAATTTTGACATTCAGTTTTTAATTTTCCTGAAGAAATTCTGTCATAGTTTTATATATATTGACTACAGATGCATGTTATTTGTATAGTTGTTTGCATCCCTGCTCTGTAAGAAGTAATTGACAAAGGCAATTAGCCCAAACTGTTTTTGCATAAACCTTTTCTTTCACTACATGCTGAATGTTCACATTTGCATTGAATGTGTTAGACACCATAAACAGAATTTTAATCAGGATTTTTAAAGGGGCTCTAATTACTCTGAGGATTTTTGGGGACCATGCTACACGCCATTCCCATGAATATTTGGGAAACAACTTTGCCTGTAATTATGATTCATTATATAAATTTTAAAAAACAAACGAAGAATATTGCATCCAAATGATAACATTACGTCTGGCAGAAGCCCCTATTTCCTTAAACTCCAAAATGAAACGGAGCCGTGCATCTTGACGGCAGTGATTGAATTTCTTGCAAAACTTAAATTTAAGGCTGAGTTCCACTGTAATGTCAGTCTGTCAAAAGAAAGACCGGTGAAATGCAGAACTTTTCTCTCTAAAGTTTTGTGTCTTGTCAAATATGAGTTTGCCAAATTTTCTTCATCTGCTACAGATTAGGTATGCCATTGTTGCTGCCAAGTGGCGGCGTGCACCGTGCTACTTACAGGCACTGACTGGAGGTATTATCGCATCACTTGTTCGCATGCACCTCCCCCTAGGAGAGCACGGAGCCTGGTAACAGCCTCATCTGTATCTTAGCTTCATTTTCTTTCTTTCTGTCTTTTTGTTTTTGTTTTTGTTTTGTAATATTGTTAATTATAACTGGAAGTTAGCAAGGGGTTTAACGTATGGTGATAACAGCATTGCAGACATAATTAACGTAGTATATCTTGAATACAAATCATGTTTGATTTACTTAGTATTGTGCATGCAGGTCTTTCACCTGCTATCTATTGGTTTTGTTTTTTTTAACTGCAAACATTTGGATAAAGTATAATTCTGTTAAAGGTTAGCTGTATTGGATGACAAAAGAAGAGTTAAACTGAGGGTGCATTTGTTTTTACTGAATCATCTTTATAAGATGAGTGATTTGGGAAACAGGATTTGTTTAGGGGCCATCCAAAATATTTTCTGATTAGCCTGTAGGGTATAAAGTTACTCCCTGGCTTGTAAGATACTATTGTGAGAAGCCTCTGTATATGTTTTAACTATATTAGTTTGTTCCACCACCACCCACCCCAACTAAAAAATATCCTAGGTTTTGTGGCATCTTAAAGTTGACCACATTTATTATGTATCTGATGTGAATTTTTCTCAATTAACTATAATTGCAAAGAGTCCTGAAATATGTAATGGTAGGTAGAATATTTGGAATATAGACCGACATATCCTCAGCCCTCTTATGGAATATTTCCCAGAGCTTTTTTGGAATGACTGATGAGGATTGCTGGCAATATATTCTAGCAGTGAGAACATTTAATGCCTCTCCTTGCACTGCATAATGTAAACTACTTTTTATGATTGTATCGCCACATATGTGATATATTAAACACACTTGAGGTAAAGAAAAGCAGTTTAATTGTTCAGGGGTTCAAAGTTCATTCTCTATTGCTTGGAAATATATAGTGCTGCTTCCTTTTTTGATATTTTAATCTGGGATATATGTCAGGAGAGACTTAATGACAATATGAATTCATATTTGAATACAACCCATATGGCTTCATACAGATGTTGTTCTGATAGTAGGTAAACACTTGTGGAAGATGTGCTGTAATGTAAGCAAAATGAACCACGTTTTGTATAAAGGAAGCAAAAGTAACAGCACATATACAGTACCCCCTTTTGCAAATTAAAGAACCCCTTGCCTGTAACTGTACTAACTTATTTTGTGTTCAGCCCTGCTAACCTTGGATGGGGAATAGTTTAAAAATGGTTTGAATATTATATTCAGAGACCAAGGCCTTCTAACTAATGGAATTTAAGATAACTGATGCCCCCCTGTGGTACAAAAGCAGAGGTTCTATCCCTAAGAAATTAAAAACAGGTATCTTTGATAAAAGAAGTTTATTCTGATCATTAAAACAAACAAAATAAATGCAATCTTGGAATTTTCTAAAATGCATGCTATACAGAGCACAGCAGAGTGGAACACACTGGCAGGCATTAAGGGGCACAGTGCAGATTCACAGCGCTCCGCTCTTACTCTTACCAATTTTATTTTTGTGTCTCGTGTAGGTGATGTTCAGTTCATTGACTACGAGTACTCTGGATATAATTACCTGGCTTATGATATTGGGAACCACTTCAATGAGTTTGCAGGTACGGTAGTAACCTGGCTGCTAATGGCTTGGACATTAGCGCTGCATCAGGATTGGATGATGAGTGCCTCACAATGTGCAGCTGTACAAATAGAACCTCTTCTCAGATTTCTTAAAGCATCTTTTGCAAGGCATGTGCAAGTGCTTTGAGGCTTGTTCCGACGGCTTCCGTGTGTTCGCACGTATAGCTGCTTTCCTGGAAAGAAGACTCAAGGACCTAAAATAAATCCTCTCTCTTGTCAGCCCGAAATGTCCCTGGACTTCCTTATTTCCCTTTCTTCATTGTGCCTATAGTGGCAGCGGGGAGTCTTCCATTTAAGATTTAATATAGATTTTGAATTCATGGGAAGAAAGGTTGTGGGCCAGGGGTGGGTTCTAAGTTTTTACTACCAGTTCTGTGGATGTGGCTTATTTTGTGGGCGTGGCTTATTTTGTGGGCGTGACAATTCTTTAGGATTTAGCAGAGGTACTGGTCTACCAGGCTTTTAACTGCTTGCAGAGCTGTACAGGTCTACTCATTTGTTTTTGGAGGCACCGGTCTACCACCACACTGCCTTATAACACTGATCAGCTGTAGGGCAGCTCTTTGAAGCTCCATGGCAAGAGTTTAAACAGTTTTTTTCCTTCTAGCCGATCAGCTGGGACTCAGGAGGCAGCAATAGATTGGGGGTGGGGCCAAATAAAAGGTAAGAACGTGGGGGTGGGGTGGGGAGAACCGGTTTGGTGATGTCATATCATCATCGCTACTGGCTTGGCAGAACCGGGAGGAACCCATCACTGATGTGGGCTATCCTTGGTTGCAGAAGCTCACGGGGACAGCCCTCCCCCATAGAATGGTGGGGGGAAATGAGAGGAAGGAGGAATAGATGGACCCTTTTTGCTCCTCCACAAGGAGATAATCTAGCAGGTATTCCTGCTGAAGCATTAAAACTCTTAATTAAGGTTATATGAAAGTCTGTATGAATATGCTCTAACAAGGCATTCTTTAGGGTTTAATACACCAATTTCAGCTATGAAAATTGTGCCATAATGCATGTGAAATTATGTAAAATTGGAAGCTATAGTTATCTGCACTTCGTGCTCCATTTACTTAGAGGAAGGAATGTAATCTGAAAAAGAAACACCTAGATTGCAAAACGGTTTTTAAAAATTCATTTTAATACTTGGGGTTTTTGTTTAAATTTAATTTCCAACATGACTTACAGAACAAATGGAATTTGTTTGCTTACTCCTTGGTATTCCCGGGACAAATGCAAATTCTTTTTCTTAGCATTGCTGGAGAGACATCTTGAAATATTTGGATTTAGTTCCCATCTATAGTTAAAGGTGTCTCAATCTCCTTTTGTAAAATGGCATCTTTTTGTCTTTTCTTTAAAAATATCACAAGGATATCTTAGGGTACTTTTGTGCCAATGTACAATGTGTCCTAAAAATATTTTCTATATCTGAGGAAGCTACTCGTATTTTTAGATAATTTTGCCTTGGCACCTTGAATTGATCTTAAAAATCCTTTTTGAAAAAGTCTTCTGGGAGAACTACATTTTAATTCTTTATTATGGTCATTGAGCAGAATTCAAATAATTTCCAGCAAATTAAACAGAATAAAACATCATAATTTACAGCTAGATCATGATGTAATCAAAGTCTGTTTGGTTTTACCAACAGTGTAGCAAAATTGGGCTTTGCTCATTGAAGTTGAACCATACTAATAAAAGCTATATATAAAATAAATCAGAATTGCCTGAGTATTTTGCTAAGTAAAGAGCAATAAGGTTTACATTGTTATGAAAATTGCAGTATAATAGTACAAAGACTGCTGGTCAGCTTTTTAAAACAGTTGCATCTGTTGCTATGTCGGTTTGGGGTATTGTTGGGCACATTTTAAATTCTGACAGTAAATGTACTGTATATTTACCTGCTGTGCAATATTATACAAATTGAAGAAATTAATAAAATAAATGAACGAGGTGAGAAAAAATAATACCTAAATCAAGTTTATATCCATACTATTCACTACTTTATATTTTTAAGAGCCATCTTTGCACTAAATTTAATTAATTTAATAAACTTAAATCCATATGCTGCTTTAAGCATTCTATTTTATTTTTTGTTGCTAATATAGCCTCTAGCTTAGAATACCAAGCTCGCAAAGGATTTGTAAGCAATCCTGGAGTAAAACTTAATTTTGGCAGTGCTATATTGGCCAACTTGTGTCAAAACTTGGTAGTGTGTAGTAGGGAATGCTGCATATGACAGCGGGTTACATTAAGGCTGCTAACCTAGTTTCCATCTCTAACTAAGAAAACTATGTAAAGAACATGCTATGTACTATTGCTCTCACAAAATAGCTGCTATGGTAATTACAGCTGTGGTGAAGAGAAATCACTAACTTCTTTTGTGGAAACCTCATCTTTAGGGAGTGAATATTTTGAGTCTCTGAGCCTGAAGTCCATAGAAACTTTGAAAAGAGGGCTCAGGATTAGGAACGGGGATGCAGAGCACAAGCTGAAGGCAGAGAGAAAGTGAAACGTAAAAAAAAACCCTGCTAGACCTCTCTATTCAGGCTTGTAAGAACCCCTGAACCCTTCAAAAAAGGCCCTGAAAAGTTTGCTATTTCCCCTCTGGCCTTCAAATAAGAATGTTGGATGAGAAATAAAGGGGGCAGTTCTTGTATAAGAAAAGAAAACGGGTTCCTAAATTTCCTCAGTTAAGACACTCATTCCAGACTAGTTTATTGGAGAAGGCAAAACCAAAATGACTTAATCTCTTTTGTGGGACATTATAATTTAATATTTAAACAGAGTGAAACTTGAAATGAGATCATGCTTGGAATCTTTAAAGAGTAGCTGTTCTATCTTTCTATTCCTTTCTTGTGTGTGGCAGTTGCCTCCCAACTGCTCTTCTGTCCCTGCCCCCCCACCCTTCTCTGCAGTCAGAAATCCCCCATGCACCAGAGGCTTTTAAAAAAAAAGCTTTGGCTAATCAGCTTGCATTTACATTTTATAAAAATGTTTCTTGGATGTTCATGAATGTCTAAGGAATTATTGAGAAAAAAAAGGAGTACTCTGAAGGCTACTATTTTGCTTTTTTTCTATCTATTTTTAAATACAAATAATCTTAAAAAAAATAGAGTGGGAAGTTTGATGGGTACTAAAGAATGCTAGGTGCCAAGACATGGATCAAATGAGTGCATAATTTCTGTTTCAGATTCTGAGATAAATAAAAGAACAAAGCTGAATACAGAATTTGTTATTTTATTTTATTTTTGAAATTTCAATTTTTCTTTTTAACGAGTTACTGTTTTGTAGGAGTGAGTGAGGTTGATTATAACCTCTATCCAAGCAGAAAGCTGCAAGAACAATGGTTGAGATCTTACTTGGAAGCTTACAAGGAATATAAAGGATTTGGAACAGATGTCACTGAAAAAGAGGTTGAGGTGCTTTATGTCCAAGTGAACCAGTTTGCTCTGGTAAGTTCAGATTTTATTTTGCTAACACCAGGACTGGGTGCAAGTGAACTTGACAAGTTTTTACATCTTCTTGTTCATCATGGCAGTGAAAATTCAATGATTTTGCTCCTAGATTTGAGTTGTTACATGCAAAACCTACCAGGAAAAGAATGTTCTGTAGGATTGTGGAATGTTTGATTTTTCCTCCAGACCATACTTGTTGTGCAAGGGGTGCTTTGCGGAGTTTTTGTGGAAATAATTTTCAAAAACTGCTCTATGTATGTATGTATTTATTTATTTTATTAATCATATTTCTATGCCGCCCACTCTCCGAGGACTCTGAGCGGCTTACAACAATCGACAGTATACTAAATAGCATATTGCCCCCAACAATCTGGGTCCTCATTTTACCCACCTCGGAAGGATGGAAGGCTGAGTCAACCTTGTGCCAGTGAGATTTGATCTGCTGATCTGCTGAACTAGCAGCCAGCTGAAGTAGCCTACAGTACTGTACTAACCACTGCACCACCTCGGCTCTTCCAATTACTTCTGGAATGACAGTCCAAAAGCAAAATAAAACTCTCTCAAATTTTCCAGGACAGTATCTTTCATATCCCTTAAAAAGGACATTCATGTCTTATGTTGGCCACACCAAATTCACAAGTGCTATGGTTTTGTAATCTTTGCTACTTCTGTGAAAATGTTGGTCTTTTTTTGTCCTTTTGTCCTTAATTAGGAGCAAAAATAAACATTACAGTTGGGGATTTTGTCTCAGAGAAATGGTTCAAATCATGGCATTCCTGGCAAGAACTATATGATTTTGCTTTTGTGTGGGTATGTGTAGGAGGTCCACCTTGCCTGGTGCACTTCAGATATTTTCTTTAAGTATTGAACAAGTAGGTTTTTCAGCATGGTCTCTTTGATTTGTACATATTGTTTATGTATTTATGCGAAGCCCTGTTCAGATTCTTCTAGATTTCTTGAAATTATTTGGCAGGGGCCTTCCATACTTCCTACTCAACCTTCAGTGTGTTTGCGACCACCACTTTCTCAGCACATTCATATTTGAGGTGATCATCCTTGTACTGTATCTTGGATCCTTGGTGCTTTCTGAGCTTGGTGGTTTTCTTGCAGTTATTTTATTACCCAAACTAGGTAATTTCATTAGTGCTAGTCACCAGTAGCCCCTTCGTAGTGACTTCCAACTCCATTATCACCAGTTCCACCATAAGAATAATTTATATTATTCAATCCTCACTAGCTTTTTTTTTTTTTTTTTTTTTTTTGTAGACTAAGTTGATCTAAGAAAAGAGGTCTGAGACAGCTATGATCTCTTCTGGGCTACTTTCTTACTCATCAGGATAGTCAAAATTGAGACTCTTCCCTTAAGTTATAATGTGATCATCAAGATTGTAATTGGCCATCTCATGATTAGATAAAAGTAAAGGTTCCCCTCACATATATGTGCTAGTCGTTTCCAGCTCTAGGGGGCGGTGCTCATCTCCGTTTCAAAGACGAAGAGCCAGCGCTGTCCTAAGATGTCTCCATGGTCATGTGGCTGGCATGATTAAACACCAAAGGCACACGGAACGCTGTTACCTTCCCACCAAAGGTGGTCCCTATTTTTCTACTTGCATTTTTTACATGCTTTTGAACTGCTAGGTTGGCAGAAGAATAAAATAATAATAAAATAATTTATAAAATAATATTAAAATAAAATAATAATGGAAGAAGAATAAAGAAGAATAAAATAATCATGATTATTCAGCTTCTAAAGGGTCAGTTTCTCTTAGTTCAGTTGCCTCCCTGCCCACCAGGTTCTCTTTCATGATGCCAATTTCAACCTCTTTGAAATAGCCTAAGATAGAAAGAAGCAGGTGTGTCCAATTTCCTTCCATATTCTTGGGCAAAGGCATGACTGCTGTCAAATCATGCCTTTGATTTGGTAGTAACCACTTGATACCTTTTCCAAGTATCTCTGTTGGTCACAGGAATTTTTTTTCAGACAGATCCTGTATTTGAGATCCAAACGACATTCTTTTGGCTCTTATCCTTAGTGAAAGCTGCATCTACTAAGTAAGCTTCAGATTCTTTCTATTGCCATCAATTCATGGGATCTGCTCCATTAATCTCTAAGCAGACCTTTTGCTGATCACCTGATCTATAACCATTAGAATATCTGTTCCTACATCAAACAAATTCTCTTGCTGTCTTCTCAGAGGATAAAATACTAAGTTTAAGATGATACTGTTCCCATTCTCCAGATTCTAGTGCTTTCAGTCTTGCTGAAGACCCTAAAATCTCCTAGGCAAAATCACCACTTGTATTGCTGATTTTGCAGTACAAAATTTGATTAATAAAGTAGAGGGGTGCTTTTTCTTATAGCACTAAATTCAAATATTATATTGGATACGTTTTATTCAAGCTCTCACAATAATCTCACCATATTTTGCATGCACGGATAAAGAAGGCTGAAAATTGCAGTTTCAGATGCAAGTTACACTTAACCAGATGCTTTTTTCCCACCCTCTATATTTTCAATCAAATAAAATTGCATCAACTTTTTGTGTGAGTCAAAACCCCTTTGCTCTATCATTTGCTGGAGATCAAGAGGCAAGTTGTCTAATGGAAGTAGGACATCTTGCCAAGGAGCAAGATGATTCAAGATGACTGCTGATTCAGCAGTCAAAGGTAGGTGTCTTCTGTCACACTGCATCACTGTGACTGGCTCTGCTCCAGCAGTGGTGATACGTTTCATCTCCCCTGCATCGACTTAAAATAATTCCTCCTCTCACTCCTACTTTGTGTACTCCTTTATCAGGTACAACCAAGTCGATTCTGGTGATGGTATGCACAAGTGTTAACCATGTTGGCTTGTTAAGTACATTCCTAACTAGCCTCTATTTTCTGCTATTATTGTGAGACCAGAACCAAATTATTTGGAATGTAGTTATTCATAAAATAGGTAGTGTTAGATAGTGACAGTAGGATCCCTCTACAGGTAGTCCTTGTTTTACGACCTCAATTGAGCCCAACATTTCTGTAGCTAAGTGAGACATTAGTTAAGTGAATTTTGCCCTATTTTAAAACTTTTCCTGCCGCAGTTATTAAGTGGATCACTGCAGTTGTTAAGTTAGTAACATGGTTATTAAGTGAATATGGGTTCCCCATTGACTTTGCTTGTTAGAAGCCCAGAAAAGATGATCACATGACCCCAGGACATTGCAACCGTCATAAATAGGAGTCAGTTGCCAAGCGTCCGAATTTTGATCAGCATCCATGGGGATGCTGCAATGATTGTAATTATGAAAAGATGCTCATAACGTCACTTTTTCCAGTTTCTTGGCTTCAAACAGATGCAAAACAAGTGGTTGTAAGCCAAGGACTACTTGTAATACATTGGAAGCACCATTTCATTTCTTACATGCCCGTTTTAGTTTTGTTCTTATCGTGATCATCCTACAATACTGTTTTACCAGTACCAGCATTTAAATCCTGATTTTTCAGACTTTTCAAAAGTCTGTCCAAAGAGTGCGATCTTTCTGCAAACAACTTGCTAAATGGGTTAGAGGTAGCAGTCAAACTTTACTATGAACTTGCCGAACAGAAATGCTCCCTTCTGGATGCATGTTTGCTCCACAAGTGTGATTGGTCGTATCAGCAACCTTAAGCTCCTTTCCCAGTTGAATTACAGTAGGCAGACACATACGCTCAGTCGTCCCTTCCTGCCTGAGATATGCAGTCTTTGAGCGATGCTCCCGTTGGTTGATTTATACAACCTTATTCTTTTCCAAGCAAATAGTTTATTACTGACTCATCTTAGTCAAGCACCAAAGCTACAGGGGACGACAACTTATTATTACCCATAACCACAATTTTCTCAAGTGTTACGTTTGGATTAAGACAGCGCATCTTCCTGCCACATTTGTCTCAGATGGTTTCACTATTCCTTCAGATCTCCTGTGTGACTCTTAGATAATGAATTCAGACAAGAGTCCTATTTAGGTACATGGTGCAGCGAGCTCCTGCCATACAATTTTAGAAAATGTCAAACAGACTCCACCACTGGGCATAATGTGTGAATTCACAGGTGACTCGAAATAAGTGCAGTTAAAAGTAATTCATTTGCTTTTCTTCACCACAGAACATAGAAGCATTTTACAGCATTGTATGCATATATAAAATAAAATAGGATTGTGCGGTTTGGGAAGAAGTAATTTAGGAGTACACAGGAGCTTGAAGGCAGGATCTGTTTCGTGGTCATTAAAGCAGCTGTGTCTGACTCCAGGACTGTGCAGCTGCTGTGAGGCTCCAGGGTATGGATACAAACACCGCTACTTTAATGATTGTCACCGACAATTGTGTTTACACTGCCATATGTTCCAAAGACTATTTCCAGTCAAGACCAAAGCATCCTTAGAAAATAGGAATCAAGTCTGTTTTAATTGTTTACTACCTTCTGTACACTGTTCATTTGCAGAGGGAAAAATAGTTTCTAGGCCTTTATCAGGTGCCACCCTGTCCATTCTGGTCATAGTATGCACATGTGCTAACCATGTTGGCTTGTTTTCTAAGGACCTTCCTAACTAGCCTCTATTTTCTGCCATTATTGTGAGACCACAGAACCAAATTTTTTGGAATAACAGAAAAACGGAATGAGTTGGAAGGAACCTTGGAGGTCTTCTAGTCCAACCCCCTGCTCAGGCAGGAAACCCTATACCCATGATGGCGAACCTATGGCACATGTGCCACAGGTGGCACGTGGAGCCATATCGGTGGGCACACGAACTCAGCTCCGCCAGTTGATTTTTGGGCCTTCTGGGCCCACCAGAAGTCAGGAAACACGTCGTTTCCTGCCTCCGGAGGGTCTCCGGGGTGGGGGAGGCCCATTTTTCACTCTCCCCAGGCTCCAGAGTCTTTCGAGGAACCTGGGGAGGGCGAAAACTGCCTTCCCCACCCCCACCCCCTGGAGGCCCTCCAGAGGCCGGAAACGGCCCGTTTCTCAACTGGGGAGAGCAAAAAATGGGCCTACCAGGCCCACCGTGCCATCGTGTGCCAAAGGCGGGTGGAGCGCCGAGGGAGTAGCTCGCGGGGGCAGGGGGCATAGAATTATGGGTATGGGTATGTGCACGTGCGACCTCCCCCCGCACTATAAAGGTTAGCCATCACTGCCCTATATCATTTCAGACAAATGTTTTTAGTTATTCATAAAATAGGTGGTATTAGAGGATGACTACTCTATAGGTAGTCCTTGATTTATGACCACAATTGAGCCCAAAATTTCTGTTGCTAAGTGAGGCTTTTGTTAAAATGAATTGTACCTCATTTTATGACCTTTCTTGCCACAGTTGTTAAATGAATCACTGAAGTTGTTGAGTTAGTAACAGTTGTTAAGTGAATCTGGCTTCCCCTTTGGCTTTGCTTGTCAGAAGACCACAAAGGCGATCACATGACCTTGGGACACTGCAATCGTTATAAATGCATGTCAATTGCCAAGACCTGAGTTTTGATCATGGGACCATGGGGATGCTGCAATGGTTATAAGTGGAAAACAGTCACTTTTGTGAGTGTTGTCATAACTTCAAATGGTCACTAGACCCACTCTTGTAAGTCAAAGACTACTGTGCAATTCCATACTGAACTATACCATTAAGTAAAATATGCCACAAAATGCTGTAGCTCTCAAGATGGCAAACTCGCTTAAAAATAGCTAGTACAGTAAAGTGCTATAGGAATAAGGCCATTTCCCTATACCGGGAAGTGCTTGAATATCTTCTGCTACTTGAAAGCTGTTTTATTGTTACAAATACATTCTTGTCTTACATTTATGAGGGCTTTACAAAGTGTTTTAAAGAGGTGCTCTACGTAGTGTGTTAGAAGAAACAAATTACCTCTCTTCAAGAGGTAATCCATTCATCCTTTTCACGACTCACTGAGCCACTTTGAAAGCTGGCCCCATCTGAGCAGTGGGTCACTAGCAAAGTGGCTGAATGTGAAGCAGAACGGGTGTGTAGGCCTTCCAAAGGATGCAGATACTCCTAGGGAAGATGACTTACCAGTGCTAGCATACAGAGCTGCTTAGGAGTTTGTGAACCCATTTAAATTTTCAATATTTCTGCATCAATATGACCTAAAATGTGATATCTTCTCCACACGGGCCTTAAAACTAGTCAAAGAATCCAATTAAATTTGTCAAAAACATCAAATGTATTCACTTATTGAAAATGGTCAAAGCTACATGTTTGTGTGGGGCAAAAGCTTTTGTTTTCAGTAAGTGGTGTAGCAGTTTGTGTAGCAATAACTGCAATTAAACATTTCCAAAGTCTGTTGATTAAATAATCCACAACTGTCTGGTTTGGCTCTACAACCAAACAAGACAGACACAGACTTCAGAGGATAATTAGAACTGCAGAAAAAACAATGGCTACCAACCTGCCTTCCATTGAGGACCTGTATACTGCACGAGTCAAAAAAAGGGCTGTGAAAATATCTTACAGACCCCTCACATCCTGGACATAAACTGTTTCAACTCCTACCCTCAAAACGACACTGTAGAGCACTGCACGTCAGAACAACTACACACAAGAACAGTTTTTCCCCGAATGCCATCACTCTGCTTAACAACTAATTCCCACAACACTCAAATAATTTACTAAGACTGTATTACTGTTATTCTTCCTTACTAGTATTTACCTCTTCCCACTTATTACTATAACCATGTGCTTGTATCTTTCAATTTATAATGTTTTTACTTGTTTCCTAGTAAGATTTGATAGCTTATTAGTAACCTGGACTATCACTAAGTGTTATGTCTTTTTATTCTTGATGAATGTATGTTATTCTCCTTATGTACACTGTGAGCATATGCACCAAAGACAAATCCCTTGTGTGTCCAACCACACTTGGCCAATAAAGAATTCCAATTCCAATCAAATTGGACATCATCATAGAAGAATTTAGCCCATTCCTCCTTACACAGCAGCTTTGACTTCCTTTCATGAACTTCCTTTAACGTAATTTTTATAGGTAGCCCTCAACTTAACCACAATTGGGCTGGAATTTTGGTCACTAACAGTGTAGTCATAAAGTAAGATGTCACATAAACACATGACCTAGTGATTGCAATAACTGTAGTTTTGTTAAGTGAATGTTACTGATCATTAGCCACATATTCACACCAAGCCATTCCAGGCCTGGTCCTTCCCAGCCCTGAGCAGGTAAGGGACTGCCTCTAACTCCACCCGTAAGGTAGGACTTCCTACAGTTGCACCTGATTATCCTCCCATAGATTGAAACACTTGGCTGTAATTTCCTGTTCAAATAAACTGATAATCCTAGAGGTTCACATACGTTCGCCCCCCCCCCCCGCACAGATATGTAAGTTTAGATGATTTTCTTCAATAAAGAAATGAACAAATGTTTTTGAGTCTTCTGTTTAATTGTATTTTTTTCTTTGTAGAAGTCTTAAATCCTTCTTCAAATGAAACAAAAGTATAATAAAATTGGAGCCTTTAGAATTTGAGGTTGTCTGTGCGAATTGAATTTGGGGAAGATTGTTATAAATCTTGGCCTTAGAAGTTTGTTGGCTAAAATTACCATAAACCCAAATCGCCATAAACTCAAATAATGTGAAATGCAATAGTAACATCATAGTATGAGCATTCGTTATTTTGCATTGCTTTTTCTAAGTAGTCTCTGAAAACAAAACCATTCTGACTAGTTTATTTGTCTTCCTCTGCAGGCCTCTCATTTCTTCTGGGGATTGTGGGCCCTAATTCAAGCCAAATACTCCACTATTGACTTCGATTTTCTAGGGTAAGTAATTAACAGAGTCGCCTTATGTTAGGTATATAAAATATTCTGTATTCATAGGATTTTATATTAAAATGAATTGGCTTCATCTTTCAAGTAATATTTTTGTAAACATTTTTTGGTTTAAGGTACAGATCTTTACATTTGAAATAACCATAACTGACTGAAATAGGTTTTTGTTGATACAGTTTTTTTGGTCAGGATAGTCAGTTGCGTAAAACTAAAATAGTAAAGCATAAACACATAAAGAGCTGCTTCTTTGATTATAAGTATTAAAATTTCATTTATTCAAAAGTGTGATGAATAGCTACTTGTGATCAAGTGCTAATGATTTATGAATACAAACTATTTTTATCTCCTCTCAGAGAATTGCAGCTCAACCAAATTAACTTCTAAAATGCTTAAAAACCCATTATAACTGAACAAGTGGAGTCTAATTTAAATCATTTTGAATTAAATTAATTTAATTTAAGAGAGCGAAAATGCAGGAATTGTCCAATTTTCATGCTTCTTTTTCCTGTAAATTCAGTGCATGAACCTTTCCTAACTTGGTATCCCTTAGATGCGTTATTTGAATTCCCATAATACCCCAGCCAGCATGATTATGTGCCACATTGGCTGAAGTGACATGGGAATTGAACTCCCGATATATGCCTTGATTACTGGAACCATGATCCTAACCTTATTAAGATTTGATAAGCATGCTGCTTACAAATATCAATATTTTTGGCTATATGAAATCAAAACATAAATACTGAATGGGTTAGATTTGCTAATCAAGATGACCTGGGACTAGATTGAAATGTCTGGAAAAATAACCTTAATCTGCTACCATATCATATAATCTGGCCCACGTGTATTTTAAAAAGTTGGAAAAGCTATCTGCATATCTCTGGCAATTTTTACAAAAACATTACATAACCACTAGATGGCAGGAAAAACTAAAAATAAGTGTGTATAAAAGTTAAATATTGTGATTCATGGAAAACTGCACCCAAAATCATATTTCACCGAATGCTTTTGTTTGCTCACATAGGTATGCAGTTGTTCGCTTCAATCAGTACTTCAAAATGAAGAATGAAGTAATGGCATTAAAACTTCCTGAGTAGAATTTGAGAACTTGGTTACCCGCCTGTTGAGAAGATTCCTTACTGTTTTTGTCATGAGTACATAATAGGAAAAGCTCTACATTTGTATTATTCCTTCTTCTTCTTCTTCTTCTTCTTCTTCTTTTTTTTTTTTTTTTTTGCTTTTCATTGCCTCTAAATAACAATCTTTCAATGGTAACTTCAAATGAAGGTCTTTTCTGATATTGTGGAAGGATTAGAAGCTAATGGATTTCTGAAACACGAGAGAAAATTTAATCCTTTTTCTTGTTTTTTTTTTTTTAATGTGAGACATGAATTATTTATTATGAGTTTAACATTCCGTTGCTGCTGTTTATCGGTCCTCCTTAAGGGAGCGGGTGCAGGCGATCATCCTGTAAACTTTTTTACATCTCAGATTGGTACAACATTCAGTTGTTTAACCGTGAACCACATGGAATCTACACAACAACAGATCCCAGTTTGTACTCAAGCCACTGGTGCTGACTGGAGATTATATCAGGGTGGAACAAAATAATTTTCATTCTCTTGTTTCTCTCAATTCTAGCAAGCTGCTGTATAGGGGGGAGGCGTGGATTGTATATAGTGGAAGCAAAAACTTTGCGGAGGCCTGCTCACTGCATTAAGGAAATGATACCCATTCTCTCTCGGCTTTTAATTTGAAGAGGGATCTTATCCTGAAATGTAAGCTTTAAATGACCACTCATCCAGGTGTTGTGTAATTTCCTCCCTAACAAGTTTTTTGAAACCTTCGAACACTTTGTTATATAATCTAGGGATAAAGATATTAGCTAGAAACTGTAGTAAAAACCAAGAGGGTTTTCGTTGAGCAGTCCTGTAATAATTGGGAGCAAAAGCTTACCACTTAAATTTTTATTTCTTTAGGCTTGGTGAGTGTTCATAATATTCTTCGTTGACTTCCTTACCTTGATTCCACTTCCTTCGTCCTCCTTTCTTTAGTAAACGGTAGTGGCATTTGAAGAATGAGAATTGGTCACGGACATTTTAATCTTCTTTTTCAAAAGCCATCCTACCAAGAATGGTTGAAATTTCAAAAAATGTGAAATGAAACAATGTTTACTTAGCTAGTGTATGTGTGAGAGTATGTGTGTTTAAGAATGGGGAAGTTGCGTTAAACTTTGAAAGTCGCGACATTAAGTTCAGTAATAGTTTCTGTTGGTCTTTTTTTTTTTTTTTGTACATTTTGGTCACTTAAATGCCCATATATATGAAGTCTGTGTGTTCATATGCATTATGTGTAAAGGCAAATATAATTTAAACAGGGATGAAGTGGGGAACCTGTTGCCCAGACTCAATAAAATATTTATTCAGAAATATTTTATAGGACTCTGTAAAATAAACATTGGCTAAAAAATAAACCTGACTTGATCTGACAACATCTGTTTACAGAAATAAAAACATGACAAGATACATTTGGAGATATTTCTAAAACTATTGTCTTTAAATGCCCCAAATTAGAATAGTGGAACCTCAAACGTCCCATTATTCAACAATGAAATTAGTTTAGAAAAAGTAGAGTACAATCTGTATTCTGTGGTCAGTTTTCCCCAGTGTGATGCTGAATGGGTGTGATGAACATAATTGTGTGGTTCTGAGGTTCCAGGTTATCAGTAAGGTAACAGGAATTATATTCTACTCATACTTAAAACTTTCACATGGAGAAGGATAGTTTTACTTTTAAGGTACATTTCAGCTCTTACCACAGTTGTACATAAATTGGGCAGCTTCTCTTGATGATCAGTGTTGAGCCAATTATTAAAGAAAACTTGTAATTTATCAGGTAAAAGGGTGTTGCTCGAGCTCTAGAAAATAAGAAAACAGCTCTTTTTATGTCTCTGTATTCATTTTACATATTCTTTAATGCCATTTTATGGTGAGGCCCTTAGGAATTAGGCAGAATTCAGTTTAATTTAATTTTCAAAAGCCTAGAACTGCTTTGCTCAAAATACTCTCTAATTAAACCTTTATAGATTGTTGGAAAAAAGTAAAAGTTACTTTTCAAGCTAAGTTTTTTTTCTTCCTACCCTGGCAAGGCTTAGTAATACTTGGAAAGGTTATTTTAGTTCATCATTATAATGGTTATTATCATCTCCCTTATTTTTGTTACATAAAAAATGACATCCAAAGTATGATGGTTCAGCTCTTCTGTTAAGCTGGATAGAGAAGAATCCACCTCACTGGATGAATCTGCAAATACTGATAAACTTTTATTACATTTCAACTGAGCTTAATATGAACCAATTAAAAGTTTTTCCATAAAAAAATAATGAGCTCTTTAGAAGAGATGTATTTTGGCTTGGTCTCCAAAGTGGCTGGATTTCAATCATGTTTCCATTTTTGCCAGAATGGTGTTAGATTGAACATTTTCCAGCACAGTGTGTTTCTGAATACATTGAAGATGTATAAAAATAATTAGTGGTTTTAAGTCATCTTAAGAGAAAATGTCCATTTACCTTAAAGAATAGTACATGTAGCTTAATGTAGTTACATTTTGTTATTTCAGAAGCTGCCATTTTCTGCTCTCCGCTTTTTTATTCCTGTTTTGGATTTTTGAGGTGACTTTGTCACACTTTCCAGCTTGCTCTCATTTTTCAAGTACTTGAATCTTATTTTCCAGAGCTCTAGAAAACAACCTCAGGTAATTCTGGCTGTGACTTGGTAACAAACTAATCTGTTGCCTGTACTTTTAAGCTAAAGATCCTAATGCCATCACTAGTGACGTTGTAAAATGTAGTGAAAAATAGGGAGTTACTAGAAACAGTACTCAACACTGTAAACATAAGCCTACAGACCATAGTGGCCTAGTAGCTTTTGTAAAGCAGAAATGCGTGAATTTTTCATCACACTGGCAATCAGACCAGGTTAATCAACCTACCCGATGGATTCAGACATCGAAGCTTCCTTGATGTAATGGTGGCGGATTTAAAAGAAAATTGGCATTGTTTTGAACTCTCGGCCTGGGGTTCTTAATGTGAATTTTGTAGAAGGATTAGCTAATCAATTTATGATAACCGGGTCTGACTGTGTATATATAATAGTGTAAATAACCATTTGTAAATTAGTGTGAATTGTATGGTACCTCGCATTTATGTATTTTCGTTGTATGTTCCTTTTTGTAGAATTTGGATGTAAACCAAATATCCAGTTCTTGACATCTGTTGAACTCTTTTTGTTAAATAGGCTGCCTTCAAGGGAATTCCCAGTTGGAAAACAATAGGGTTCAGTACCTGAGGATGTATATTAGCTTACATAAGGTGTCTTTCTGATGGTGTTTGTAATGTCTGCCTTAGTATTCATGTGTTTTCGTTGGAAGAGCTAATCAATCTTAAACATGAGTTAGCACAACGATTGCTTTTAAGTGACAATATCCATTCTAGTAGGAAGCAGGTTGGCTAATTAGAAGAAAAACATTTTTTTCTCCTGAGATATAATGAAAGTCCACTCCGAGTTGGGCTGGTCATGCACAGGTAACTCTTGCTTTGAAAAACCCTTGTACAAATTCCTAACAGTGGAGGCTCCTGCATATTAAACAACAACATCATCAAAATGTGAGAAATAGAAATAGAATTCGCCACTGTTGCAAATAGAAAAATATCTCATGCAAAGGTACACACATATAAAGCTGCAGCAGCAAATGATAGTCAAGTCCTTAACATAGTTGAGAAATTTCAGTAAGACATGCTTAAAAGAACTTAGTTTTATTCCTGGTTTACTCTGAGCTTTTCATAAAATCTGGATTTGCACCCTCTTGATACATTGACATTCCCCAAACAAACTTGTACCCATGAAGCAAGAGGATTTGTGGACACTCTTGAAGGTTGTTAAGGTTGCAAGCATTCAAGGGTGCCTGTAGAACTGATGAAATTGAACATTTTTCTCAATTTCTCCTAATTTTCCTTTTGATTTAAAGAAACCCTACCCCTAAAAGTGAAACGTCCTTGTTAGTCCTGGTACGTGTTCTTGAAAAATTGTATTCTGTCGAGCCTACTTTTTAAAAATTAATTTACCTGTGATTCTTAAAATTTCCTTCACACACACAAAAGTTGCAAGGGCTTGAAATGAATACTTAAAGTTTTTCTGGCCTAGAATTCAGTTTCTGTTTAGTTAGATTGGCCACATATAGGAAATCTGATCCCATTATGGACAAATAATTGTCGACAGCTGCATCATTATAGATGATAAATTAATAAAGCGGCATTTCTCAAAGTTGGCAACTTGTGTGGAGTTCAACTTCCAGAATTCATTCAAAGTCCACACGTCTTAAAGTTGCCAAGGTTGAGAAACACTGAACTAGAGACTTCCCGAAGTAGTGCAGCCCTGTAACACCCGATGGTGCCTACCAGTTAATGCTGTATGCAGACTGGGAAGGGAGTCGGGGGCGGGGAGAGAGAAGATCCATAAGAATTATTTGCATATAACAATGCTAAGAAAAGTTGATGTTTTTATTTGCAAAATTAATAAATAGTGGCATAGTGATGAATTGCCAAGTCCATGCCTGTTTGAAATAAATGAGCAGAAAACAAATTCTGATTCTGGCGATTTTTTCCAGCAAAGTTAAAAATTTCCCCCTGCCCATTCTCCAAAGATGAAGGCACTTACTTTGGTTTTGCTATTGAAATATTGCTATATAAGATCTTCATATAGTAGAATACATTGATATCCGATGTGCTTTAAATGATGAATTGATATTTGTGTTGTTTTAGGATATATATGTAAAAAAAATCTTAAGCCTTTTGGGGGAGCCTGCCATTTTGACAATGTCCTGAAACCCAGTCGAAGTATGGTGGCCAATCTGGAGCACGTTCTTTTCGGCTTGGCTCTCCATCTCCATATTGTAAGTGCTAATTAATAGGTTGATTGAGATAATAAATAAGCACTTAAATGACTTGTAAGCCTTTGCTGACGGAAAGTGCTGTATAAATTATAAATGACAGCAAAAGCAACTCTTGCAGTTTGAAGACAAATACTAACGCAGACCAGCAAACACAGTGGCTCCACTGAGAAAATACCGATTAAAAATATCGGTCACAAGGAGCGGCAACATTACTGCTGGGCTTAATTAATTTCAGTATGGTTAAAGCTTCTTGTGTTTCTGATATATCCTGTATATTTTCAGAGGTGGATCCTAGTTGCATAAGAAGCCTTATCCTTAATTGTAAATTGTGTCAGCGGGGTAAAATATTTTTTAACATCTTGGGGTAATTAAAAACTTTGCATTTACAAGGATTCATTTCTTAAGGCTGACCATCCATGTGTGACAATGACAACAACAACAGCATATAGGAGCAGACCACCCCTTTGGCTCTCTCTTCTCTCCTTGCATTTTAAATCTTTTGTTTGTTGAGTCAGTCTTGTCCTGTGAAGGGTTGCCTGTCCAATGAAAGGGAGAGGAAAAATCCCTAATCTGTATGTTATGAATGGAACTAAAAATTGTGCTTTCTGTTCATTGGCTTGTACTGGAGTGAACTTTTTTTTTTAGCTAAGCATTGTTGAAGCTCTATATTAAGGCCTTTTATCATTGATTTCAATGAAGGAATGTATCTTGCAAAGAGATTTATATTATGTAAATAATTCAAAATTGGTTGTAACAATAAAGCTGGTTTTTAACTGCATTTCAGTTGTTGTTTTACTTTTCATAATTTTTTGGGGGGGGGGTGGAAAGTTTCTCAGAATCAACCATTTCCTGACTTCTGAATCTTTTTCAAGATTAGTTCTGAAATAAATTGATACCTTGACTCAAACTCTGGCCCCTAAATCCTTCTCTGTTTGGTTATTTTTAATATCAGAAAAAATGAATCATGCTTACTAGTGAGCTTTCATGTGTATTTTTCTGATATGAAAGCCCAGATTGAAATATTGGTAGCACCTTTTTTCCTATAAGCAAATATTAAATCGATGTCTCACGCCTTTGTAACAACTGTCAGTTCTTCATCAGTAGGATTTTCTTTCACTTGCCTAAAACAACTCAATCCTCGTCTGATTATCATACTTCGCTCAACTGCTTCCCTGGGGAGAAACAGCAGCTCAGAACTTCAAGGATCAACCTTCAATTGTATGTATTATAGCTTTATTAAAAAATGTCTTCTCGTGGGAAAAGACATGACACCGCTAGGTGCGGTGGCCCAGAAGGTGAGGTGCTAGGCTTGTCAACTGGAAGGTTGGCAGTTCAAGACCCAAACACCACATGACGGGGTGAGCTCCTGTTTTTGCCCCAGCTCTTGCCAACCTAGCAGTTGGAAAGGATGTAAATGTACCATATTTTTTGGAGTATAAGATGCTCCAGAGTATAAGGCACACCTTAGTTTTTGGGGTGGTAAATAAGAAAAAGTTATGCCTCTGCCTATCAGTATCCATCGGTATTCATCTGGGTAGTGTCCTGTCAGTGTGTGAGAGTTGAGGGCTGTTTGGAAACTGAAACGGTATTTGCTGTGTGAGCAACAAGGAGATGGCAAGGAGCCTGGGCGTGGCTTAGCTCAACTGTTCTGTACTAAAGCTGCATGCTGCTCTGAAACAAACACTCTCCTCTGCTTGTGTTTTGCTTGTATTTACTACCACATTGGAAAACCTGCTTTTGGTATTGTATATTTACTTCATGTGTTATGTTATATATAAAGAGAAATTATTGAATCCTGCTGAATCAGTTACTTGTGTGTGCTTTCTGGATGTGATTGCTGCTGCAAACTCTGACATGTCTTTGCAGCAAATAGCAAACAGCCAGGTCAGCTTCAGCACATTATTGCAGCCTGATTCAGCATAAGCAGTTGATTGGCGGGTGGATCAGCCTCCCAGAATACCCCCAATCAGTTGTTCCAGGCTGTAGGGTTTGCCACAGACCATCACCACCATCGTGCCTCGCAATTTTGGCCTCATGGGTGGGGCTACATTCAGTGTATAAGACGCACCCAAATATTCACCCTCTTTGGGGGGGGGGGAAGTGCGTCTTCTGAAAAATTCATTTTTGAAAAATAGTTTGGTGGGAACTGTTCCGTGTACTTTGGCATATGGCCATGCCACCACATGACCATGGAAAGAGTCTTCAGACAACACTGGCTTCCTCAGCTAGGAAACCGAGATAAATGCCGCCCCTTGGAATCAGACATGACTGGGCAGAGGAAACATTACCTTTTGCTATGCTAAAGACTGGAAAAGACAGACATTCGCAGCCAGAGTAAGGCAATAGTCCTAAAAATTTGCAAGTTCTACCTTTCGGCTGAAATAAGTTACTTCATTCTAGTTGATTTGAACTGGTGGTGTGTTTTTTAAAAGGCTAAAATGATTGCTGCTTTTAAAAGCTTGGCAAAAGAGATTACAGATATAAATGTATATTATAGATACAAGATCATTAGCTTTTAATAATATAGGGGAAAGTTCTCCATGCTCTGGATATAGGTTGGCCATTGACGACAAACTTCGTCTCAAGTTCAGTCTCTATGTTCTCACACTTCAAAACTGACTTCATTCAAAAAGGAGTGATTATGATCTGGCTTACCGGTAGATTCTTTCTCCCCCCCAAAAAAAATTATGATCAATATACTGGACTCTTCTAGTATATTAAATGCTTCCAATGGATCATTTAGCTAAAACAGCTCAGGAAATAATTCGAATAAAATACTCAGGAGGAATTAATTCCAAACAAAACAGTCATCAGGAACAATAAGATCACACTCCTATATTTTTCTCCACAACATCCTTATCAGGTAGGCTGGTTTGAGAAAGAGTAACCACCTTCTCAAACCACTTCTCAAACTTCTCAAACCACGAGGTGGCTCAGTGGCTAAGATGCTGAACTTGTCGATCGAAAGGTGGGTGGGTTGCTACCGGTTTGCCCCGGTTCGTGTGAACCGGTGGTGGTGATGGGAGGCTCCACCCACCCACCCAGACGTCATCAAAAATGCTCTGCGCATGTGCAGAACCACCACATGCTCGCAAAGCTAGCGCGCGCTCCCGCGCGCTCCCAATAGCAAACCAGTAGTGCCAGAATTTGAATCCCACTACTGGTTCAAATCCTTAGTGCCGCGTAATGGGGTGAGCTCCCATTACTTGTCCCAGCTTCTGCCAACCTAGCAGTTTGAAAGCAGGTAAAAAATGCAAGTAGAAAAATAGGGGCCACCTTTGGTGGGAAGGTAACAGCATTCCGTGCGCCTTTGGTGTTGAGTCATGCCGGCCACATGACCACGGAGACATCTTCGGACAGTGCTGGCTCTTCGGCTTTGAAACGGAGATGAGCACCGCCTCCTAGAGTCGGGAACGACTAGCACATATGTGCAAGGGGAACCTTTACCTTTTTAACCAACCCATAGTCATTCAGTGAGGTTCAATGACCAAGGCTTGCTTAGAACCTGACCTCTCTTTGCTCTAATCCAGTAGTTTAATTACAGCAGTGAAAGAGAGCCTGGTATTTCAATATAATCTAAGAACAACAAATTTTCTGGCTATTTTGAACTTCCTAGTGCCCCGTGTATAGTGGGTAATTTCTTGTGTGTGACACTAGTCGGCAAAGCTCAACAAACAAGGCAACACAGCTTCACATTTGGTAAGCTGAAAGCTCAACAACCCAGCTATACAGCATGTAAACTCACACAGCATACGAAAAAGTATGCCTGAAAACGATATTGTTACAAATATGAACTGGTAACTTATCCAGAGCAATTTGGGGCGGCTGTTTTGTTGAGTAATGCATTTTCCAGGACATTGTGGCTTGGAATAAATAATGTCTTTTAAAAGCAAAATGCTAAATCAGAGGAGCACTTAAAGTAATATAGTACCGTACAACATGCCTTAAGTTTGTTCCAAACCCAGGACAAAAATCAAAATCTGGAGGTTATTATATTTTCAGCCCGGAACATTAAAATTTGCTACAGTATTTCAAGCTTAAAATATTCAGAAAATGTTTCTCCCATTAAGAAAATCATATACACCACCTTAAATTCTTAGAAAGGTTTGGATATAAATGTAATTTGCATGTAACAGAATACTTCTTGAATAATTGTCTGAGTGATTACATTAATCCTCCATAACTTGGGCAGATACCAAACACTAACCAGGTGCCAAGAAATCATTATACTTCATAAAATACCAAGCAAGTAACCTATAGCAAAACAAGAACAAAAAAGGTATTTTATGGCACACCACCCATTCAGCATAATTTATTAGATTCATACACTGCAGAAGCTTGAACTAGCATACAAGGGCACTCCCTTCTCCATTTTTCCTACAATAACCCTGAAAATTAAGTTGAGCTGGGAAAGTGATACGTCATCCAGACATTTTCATGGTTGAGAACAGACTGAAAACTGAATCGCCCCAATCCTACTGCATTTTATTCACCACACCACAAATTTAAGGCAATTAATTTACATGCTTTTAAAAAAGTTTTATTTTTCACAAGAGACCCAAAGGTGCTTTTTCAAGAAGCGACTGGACCTTTCATGTATTGATAACTATACTATAACTATCCTGAGCTACAAGGCAAGAGAGTTACGTTGGGGCATGCAGAAGATCTGGTTGTTACCCACTAGGATGATGGGAATTAATAATCCTGATGAAAGCCACAATTACAATTATATGGAATATAATCATAATGTCACTCGGGTGGTTGTTTTTACTTTTATATATATATGAGGATATTCATTCCTGATGGGGGCAGATGATGATTGAAGATTTTGAACAAACTGTTGCACCAGGATGCTATGTTACCCTATTATGGATGATGGATTTAACAATCCAGTGGAAAGACATCAAAGAAGATATTATATGGATTATAAATCTAAAGTTATTGTCTTTTTTCTTTTTATATAATGGAATGTATACATATATATATATATTTTAGCAGAGTGGGCAGTGGATTAAGGATATTTAGAATTGTAGTGCATGGTAATTTTGTAGGAAACTGGGTGGGAATAGGTTAGTTTACTGATTGATTAGTTTAAGTAAAGGGATGTTTAAGTGATATATCTAGGGGAGTGGAGGAAATGGATAGAGTTGAATAAATGTTGAATTAGGACGTAGAGGGAAGGCTGCTTTGAAACGTTATATTAATATATACAAAAGATTAAATGTTAAAGTAGGATTTATTATATAGTTTTAAAGCGAAAGGTTGTTTTGAAATGTTGTAATAATATACAGATATAAGTTTGGAGGAGAAAAAGGGCAGATTATTGTTATGTTTGTTTGTTTTTTGAAATGTATGGTAAATGGGGGAAATAATAATATTAATAATATTTTTCGTAAGTAAGGGTCAGTATTTAGAGGAGGGAATAAGGGAATGGTAAAATATTATGTAATTAGTTATGAATTAGGTTTTTGTTGTGAAGAAGTCACGGGGGGGATGGGTGGTGAAGGGGGGCTAGGGAGGAGTTGGGGAGAAAAAAAAGGGGGAAAAATTTGTATTTGAAAACTTTTTCAATAAAAAAAAAGAAAAAAAGAAGCGACTGGACCAGGGGTAAAATGCTCCCAGTTCGGACCGGATCACCTGATCCGGTAGCGATGGATGCAGGTGGTTTGGAGAACCAGTAGCAAAAATCCCTGCCCTCCCATCCCCATGCCCAGCTGAGACACACAATCATCAGAGGCTTTTTTTTTTACTTTTAAAAGCACTTTTTCTACAACCTCTTCGGCAGAAAAAATGCTTTTAAAAGTAAAAAAAAAAAAGCCTCTGAGATCGCGTGGCTCAGCTGGGATCATCAAAGGCTTTTAAAAGAAAAAACCCTTTTTTTCTTTTAAATGCCTCTAACAATCAGGCAACTCAGCTTGGATCATCAGAGGCATTTAAAAGAAAAAAAGGGTTTTTTTCTTTTAAAAGCCTCTGATGATCCAAGCTGAGTTGCCTGATCGTCAGAGGCATTTAAAAGAAAAAAAGTCTCTGCCGATCAGGCAACTCAGCTGGGATCGTCAGAGCCTTTTGAAAGCGTTTTTTTACAACCTCTTCGCCGAAAAAATGTAGAAAAAATGGTTTTAAAAGTAAAAAAAAAAAAATTGGCCACACCCACCCAGTCACATTTTTTTTTTTTTTGGCTTTAATTTATATGCTGCCCTTCTCCGGAGACTCAGGGCGGCTTACAATGCGTTAAGCAATAGCCTTCATACTTTTGTATATTTATGCAAAGTCAGCTTATTGCCCTCACAATCTGGGTCCTCATTTCACCTACCTTTGAAAGGATGGAAGGCTGAGTCAACCTTGAGCCTGGTGGGATTTGAACTTGCAGTAATTGCAAGCAGCAGATGTTAATAACAGTGCATTCATCCACTGTGCTACCAAGGCTCTTTTACCCCCACCACCCCCACCAAGCCACGCCCACAGAACTGGTAGTAACAAATTTTAGATTTCACCACTGGACGCGACTTTCTGTTTTTTCTTTGAAGACGCTTTGAAGAAGCAGAGCTGAAGAAGCTTCTGGGATGAGAAGCGAAATGTCTTCAAAGAAAAACCAGAAAGTCCAGTTGCCTCTTGAAAAAAAAAAAAACACCTTTGGGACAACCATGACTTGGATGACTGAGAATCTCCATAGACATTTGCACCAGAGAGTTAACTACAAACTGAAATCTGTAATTGGAAATCTTTCCTAGCACCTATTTTCAAGGGTGTGAAAAGACACATAATGTAACAAACACAGGGTCACCTTAAAACGTTCCCCAACCTTGGCAACTTCAAGATAATGTGGACTTCAACTCCCAAGGTTCCCCAGCCAGCTACACTGGCTGGGGAATCCTGGAAATTGAAGTCCATATATTTTAAAGTGGCTAAGGTTGAGAAACATTTGGTGACACTGTTTATTACACAGTGTCTGCCCTAAAAGATTGAAAACAGTCAAGAAATAATGCACCTAAAGCAATATAAAGAACATAAAAAAGATCATCTATACCAGGGTGTCAAACTCAAGGCCCGCAGGCTGGATCCGGCCTGCAAAGTGTTTAGATCTGGCCAGGGGTGGGCTTCAAAAATTTTAGCAAGGGGTTCTCTGCCCGGTTGCTGGGTGGGCGTGGCCTAGTTGGCCTCCTGCACCGCAGGGGGCAGGGCGTTTTTGCCCTCCCCAGACTCCGGAGGCTTTCCTTGAGTCTACAGGAGGGCAAAAATGGCCTCCCCAGGCTCCAGAGGCCCTCAGGAGGCTGGAAATGGGTCTGTTTTTCACCCTCCCCGAGCCTCTGCGTCGCCTGCCCTTACCTGCATCCAAAATGGGCTGCATGGGGACTCCTGAGAGGGGAGGGGTAGGGTGGTGGGGCCAGCCAGGAGTGGGATTTGGGAGTTCTCCGAACTGCACAGAAGCTTAGCTAGAGGTTCTCCCGAACCCCTGTGGACCCCCAGCAGCTCACCCCTGGATCTGGCCCATGGGGCCGCTCTGGAAATAGCAAATGACTGGCCTGTGGTGCATCTGACAATGAATTCGGAGCTCCTGAGCTCTGTTTTTGCTGGCAGAGGGTTGCAGGAGGCCGTTGCAGCTGAAAACGGGGCTTGGGAGCCCGTTTTTGCTGGCAGAGCGCTCGGGCCACCACAGGTACCCCCGACATGAGTGATGTTGAGCTAGCCACAATTACCCTGGCCACACCCCCACCCCCACCCCCGAGGTCAAACACAACACTGAGGTACCCCTCAATGAAATCGAGTTTGACGCCCCTGATTTATACTAACCTCACATCCATTTCTAAGAAGCCTTGGAAAGAAGTGCATAACAAATGCTTGCAAATTATGACGTAAATTCTTTAGGGTCTTAGGAGCAAATGTCTAAGTCTCATTAACTTGCTAATTCCTTGCTGGTTGGTGAGAGTTAATCTGGATGGTTGAAAATTGAAGTGAACTTTTTACTGCTGAGCTCTGATCGAAAATACACAAAGTGAGGTCTTCTGCAGTAGTGGCCAAAATTGTGAAAAACTTTTGGGGAAAGTGTTATTTTCAAAAACTAGCTAATAACACCACTTTTTTTTTGGAGTAGTACCATAAAATTATATATCAATGGAAAGATAATTTAATCAAGAATGTAATGCAATAACTTTCATGAAGGATTTGCTGTTAAAATAGCAGTTACAGTATAAAGAAGAAAAGTGAATCACGTAAAAAAAAACGAGATGTACAAAAATTATCACCACGTCAGCTAACACTTAGTTGGGTAACCTTTAGCATGAATTATGGCCTTACAACATCTTCCCATGGAGTGAACCAAGTCTTTTAGTTCTGCAGCTGTTCTAATGTGAAACCAAAATTGAATGATTGCTTCGATTAACTGGGTTTTATTGCTGGGTCACTTCTGACTAACAAGTTTCTTTAGTCGTCTCCATAGATTTTCAAGTGGATTAAGGTCTGAGCTATTCCCAGGCCATTCCAGCAGTGGAATAGGATTATCTGGAAACTCCAAGGAAAGAAAAAAAAAAGTGGTATTATTAGCCATCAAACCTCAAAAATACACTTTCCCCAAAAGGTTTCCACAATTTTGGCCACTATTGTAGAAATCTCTCACGGATAAGGAGTTCCACTGCTTTGCCTGAGGTGCTCCAGGAGTCCTAGCCAGAATTGCAATCCCAAAATCTTTTGAGGACACTAGGTAGAAAGCAGTTGCGAGAGACAAGTGTGTGTCATTCTCGCCACCTGCTCTTTCCAGTTGCTATCAAAGATACCTCGATGTCTTGTGGGTGAGTTACTAAGAAGAAAGTGTTATTTTTCTCCTTTTATCTCCCAATGAGTTGCAGCCAAGATCTGTAATTGCCTTGCTCCTAATGTTGCGTAACTGTTAGCAAGACTCAAGCCAAGCATTAATGAATTTTACCAGAACTTCATTTTTTAATGAGCATCATTAATCGTTAGTCAGGCACGTTCCAGCCCACATTTTGTGAAAGTGAAGGATTGCCAACTGTGTTGTGCTATAAAAACAGCATATTTTCCCCCAGATTTTCAGATAAAAATGCAATGGTTTTTAAAATTATCTTAGGAGGAATGTGCAAGCGATATGTTTGATTTTTCTAAATGGGCATAGCAAATGGTAGCCCATTTTGACATCTCTTTGCAACAGCAAGCCTTAAAATATCATCTTTGGGTTTAATCATCAGTGGTGAAATTCAATTGTTTTTACTCCTGGTTCTGGCTTGGTAGGCATGGTGTGGCTTGGTGGGCGTGGCTTGGTGGGCGTGGCAGGGGAAGGATACTGCAAAACCTCCATTCCCACCCCATTCCAGGGGAAGGATACTGCAAAATCTCCATTCCTACCCCACTCTGGGACCAGCCAGAGGTGGTATTTACCAGTTCTCCGACGAGCCAGAGGTGGTATTTACCGGTTCTCCGAACTACTCAAAATTTCCGGTTCTTCAGAACCTGCTGGATTTCACCCCTGCTTCTCATTCAAGAAGCTTCTTCAGTTCTGACAGGATAGTGGGGAATGGAAGTGAAGTGGTTCGGGAATGATGAGAGGTACAAGCAAGCAAGTGACAACAGCTCTTTAATATACAGTGAGACTTCAGCGAAAACTCAGAGGCTGCAGTCCTCCTTATATACAATCCTGGAGAGACTGTCAGCCAATCAGAAACGTAGGCAGGTTTGAAACTCCCGCTTAAAAGTATCAATACATAACACCCCTCCCTTCCCAGAAGGCACTAACACTCAAAAATTAACATATGTACAAATGAAGTCTCGCAGGTGCTTAGGCTGAGTTCTCGCCCTAGTTGACCTGCGCAGTTCAGTGTTTGGTGAGGCGTCGAGCTGGTCGGAGGGACTCTTTGTCTCTCCCGGCTCCGCCAATGGAACCTCCTGGATTTTGTCCGGGGCGTGGTTATCCCCGGCTGGGAGTGGCGACTCGCTGGGGCGGCGCTGGAACCAGGGCTTGTCAGCTAAGTATTCTCGCGGCCCCGGGCTTGAGTTAGCTGTTTTGGAGAAGTGGTCATAGTTAGGCTCGGACATGTCTGCGTTGATGTTTGCCTCGCCAACCACCCGTTTCCTCAGTTGGTCTATGTGGCGCTTCCAGAGTCTATCTACCCCCACGTCCACCGTGTATGATTTTGGGCCTGTTATCCCCACTATGGTTCCTGCAACCCACAGAGGACCGCTGGCATAATTGCGAGCGAACACCGGGGACCCAACCTGAAACTGCCTTAAGCCACAGGTCTCTCCCTTAAAGTTTTCGTGCGAATAGTTAGGGTGAAGCCTGTCCAACACGCACCGGAGCTTTCTCCCCATGAGGAGCTCTGCTGGGCTTCTCCCGGTTGCCGTGCATGGTGATGCATGCTGAACCGCAAGGAATTGATCTATCCTGGCCTGCCAGTCCCCATTGTCTAATCTGGACAGTGCTTCCTTGGCCGTCCTGACAAATCGTTCAGCCAATCCGTTGGAAGCCGGGTGAAATGGGGCTGATAGGGCATGGCGGATTCCCAGGCCGGCCAAGTAGCCTTCGAAAAGGGTTGCTGTAAATTGGGGCCCATTGTCCGACACCAAGGTATCCGGCAGGCCGTGGGTGGCAAACAACTTTCTTAGGGCCTTGATAACCGCTTCGGCCGTTGTGGATGGCATTAATACAATTTCGAGCCATTTTGAAAAGGCATCCACTACTATTAAAAACGTTTGGCCATGGAACGGGCCGGCAAAATCAATGTGGATCCTCCCCCATGGGCCTTTTGGTTTTTCCCACTCTCGGATGGGCGCTACTGGGGGATCGGGGCGAGACTCCTGGCAGGGTCTGCACTTCCCCACCCACTCGGAAATGACCTGGTCCATGTTGGGCCACCAGACATAGCTGCGGGCTAAGCACTTCATCCTAACGATGCCGGGATGCCCTTCGTGCAATAACTCTAAAACTCTATCTCGTAGTTTTGCTGGAATTACCACTCTGTCACCCCACAGTAAGCACCCCCCTTGCGTAAACAGTTCATTTCGTTTGTTGGCAAAACCTTGGTACTCCTCCCCGACCACCTTGTCCGGCCACCCTTTCAAAACCCAACCCATAACAGTCCGGATAACAGGGTCTCTATTTGATGCCTTCGCCACCTCGCCGGAGGAGATGGGCCCCAAGGTTAACGTGTCCAACAACAGGACGGAGGTTTCCGGTGTTGGGTTGTCCAGCAGGTCGGGAAGGGGGCAACGGCTAAGGGCATCCGCATGACCCAGGGTCCGCCCAGGCCGATGGACGAGCTGGTATGAGTAGGCCGATAAGAAAATCGCCCATCTTGTTAAACGGGGGGAGAGGGCAGCGGGGGTTGGCCTGTCGCCTGCTAGCAGTCCTAGCAACGGTCTATGGTCAGTCACAAGTTCGAATTTTCGGCCATAGAGGTATTCGTGGAACTTCTTAACCCCCGCAATCGCAGCCAGAGCCTCTCTGTCCAATTGGCTATAGTTTCGTTCTGTGCTGGACAGAGTTCGGGAGTAGAAGGCAATGGGTGCCTCTAGGCCGTTCGGCAGTCTATGGCCTAGGACGGCACCAACTCCTACGGGGGAGGCGTCGCAAACTAAGACGAGCGGCAGCTCTGCATTGTATTGGATCAGGAAACTGTCCTCAGATAGGAGTTTTTTTACTGCCTCGAAAGCGGCCGCTTGCGGTTTCCCCCAGACCCATGGTACATTCTTCCCTAAGAGTTTGTGAAGGGGATCAGCGACCGTGGCCTTATCTCTTAGGAACATTGAGTAGAAATTGAGCAGTCCAAGGAAGGCTTGGAGCTCAGCTTTGGATTTGGGGGCTGGTGCGCTTTTGATGGCCCTCACCTTGCTTTCGGTAGGGTGGATGCCTGTGCCGTCCACCCTGTACCCCAGAAATTCTACCGAGGGGACCGCTATCCTGCACTTGTTCTTTTTAAGTCTTAGTCCCGCTTCTCTGAATCTGGACAGGACGTTCCGTACCCTGTCCCCTAGCTGGTGTTCGTCTTGGGCGCTGACTAAGACGTCATCGAAATAGGGGACTACTCCCGGAAGTCCTTGCAACAGGCGCTCCATGGTGCTTTGAAATAAGCCGGGTGCGACGCTCACCCCAAATTGGAGCCTGGTGCATTTAAATGCACCCCTATGAGTCACGATCGTTTGCGCCTCTGCCGTGGCGTCGTCGACCGGTAACTGTTGATAGGCTTGGGCCAGGTCTAATTTGGCAAAAATTTTTCCGGGGCCCAGGGAGTGTAGTAGATGGTGCACGATCGGCACCGGATAGGCGCTCGGCTGCAAAGCCTTGTTGATCGTGCACTTGTAGTCGGCGCAAATTCTGATTGAGCCGTCGGACTTAACTGGGGTGACTATGGGGGTCTCCCACTTGGCATGGTCAACGGGAACCAACACCCCTTGCTTAATCAGTTTGTCCAGTTCTGCATCGATCTTTGGTTTTAATGCGAATGGCACTCGTCTGGCCTTTAGTCTTACTTGGGCTACGTTGGGGTCTAAGTTTAGTGAAATAGGGGTCCCCACATACTTGCCCAACGTGTCCCCGAAAACGTCCTGGAACTCGGACAGGAGGCTGTCTTTCAGGGTTGACTTGGACATCAGGTGGACGCCGGTGAAACCCATGCCAAGGGCTTGGAACCACCCCATGCCCAGGAGGCTCGGCAGCTGCTTCGTGACGATGGTCAGCGGCAGGTCTCTTTCGTAGTCTCCGTAGGTGACCCGGAACGTGCCCACGCCTTCGAGGGGGACTCGGTTCCCCTGGTAGTCTAGGATGCGCAGTCTCTGTCTGGAGAGTTGATCCTTCCGGAACGACGGCAGGAGGGTCTTTAGGGTTGTCCACGACATGATGGAGAGAGCTGATCCGGTGTCGATCTCCATTGAGCACGGTCTTCCGTTGATCTCGACCACCGTGCTGACTTTGTCCTCGACCGTTGTGCTGGCCTGGTCGATGTGTATGCTGCGGCCATCTCGCGGTTCAAATTCGCGCCGTTTTTTCGCGCCGCCCTCTCTCGTTGGCTGCTTCTGGCGCGCTGATTCCGGTTGGCTGCGGCGCTCACGTGGTTTGAGTCTTCTGGGCAGAATGGCTCTGCAGACTCGCGCCAAGTGCCCCTTTTTCTCGCAACGCCTGCAAATAGCCTCTCTGTATTTGCAGGACAGTCTATCATGGTGCCCGCCACAGCTGGAACAGCTTCGCCGGGGGCTGCCAGTGTCTTTTCTCCGGTGCTCTGTTCGGAAGACGTCCTCATCCGACTCGGACTCCGAGCTGGATCCGGCGTCTTCTCTGTGCACCGGGGCAGACTTGGGGCTGTCTTTGCTGGTCGGCGGGCGCTGTAGCGTTTCAGCGGCCTTTGTGGAGGCTTCGTGAGCCCTGGCCTCGTCAAGGGCTCCGGCAAGCGTCAGATCAGGCTTGGCGAGCAGACGCCGTTGCAGCCTAATGTCCCGAACACCACAGATCAGTTGCTCAAGCAACGCATCGTCCAAGTCTCTGTAGTCGCAATGAGTTGCGGCTTTTCTCAGGCTGGCCATGTATGCGCTGACCGGCTCTCCCTCTCGTTGGACGCGCTGCCTCAGTTGGTATCGCTGCACGAACTTGGAGGGGACGGGAGCGTAGTGAGCCCGGAGAGTTGCCATCAAGGTGTCCCATGAGACTGTTTGAACCGGCGTTGGCTCACACAGTGACTCGGCCATCTCGAACACGTCTGGTCCGCAGTGGCTTAGGAATAGGGCTCTCTTTCGATTAGCCGAGAGGCCCTGCATGTCGCTGGCTTCTAGCGAGCATTCAAACCTTGTTAGGTACGAGACCCATTTTTCGCGGGTCGGATCAAAAGGCTTGGGCGGAACGTAGGCAGACATGTCCGGTATGTCTCCTGTGGTTCGCCTCGTCGCCTAGCTGAAGCTCGTGGTCTCACTGGTTGGCTTCTTGTAGCCTCTATCCCACCTTCGTCGCCAATGAAGTGGTTCGGGAATGATGAGAGGTACAAGCAAGCAAGTGACAACAGCTCTTTAATATACAGTGAGACTTCAGCGAAAACTCAGAGGCTGCAGTCCTCCTTATATACAATCCTGGAGAGACTGTCAGCCAATCAGAAACGTAGGCAGGTTTGAAACTCCCGCTTAAAAGTATCAATACATAACAGGAAGGATTTATATTCCTTGCAGACAGCTGGTCATTTGCATCCTTTTAGAGGGTCATTGAAGCACTTGGAGAAAACATCTTCAAAAGAACAAAAAACAAGAAAGTTCAGTGGTCTCCTGAAAAAGCACTTTTGGGACAACCATGACCTGGATGACTGTGAATCTCTACAGACTTTTAGCTATACAATTTGAGATGAACACCCTTGGAATGGTGTGGGAGTAGGAATGGAATTCCTGAGGAAAAAATTGCAGACTATGGGAACCAGGAGCACCACTCAGGTGACCCTGAGGACACAGATAAACCTCCAAGTGCTTCAAGGACCCTCTGATCTGACTCGTAGGTCATATTTACGCATCCCGTTGGCTGGATCCGGCCCTGTTTTGGCTGGCACCCTTGCTGCAGGAGGAGTCCGTCCCGTCTCCCCTGCCTCCACCCAGCCAACGGAGGAGAACTACAATACCGATCCGGCCTTCGAAGAAATCCAGTTTGACACCCCTGTTCTATATTATATGCAATTCGAAGAATTAGCAACATCAGTCACTGTTTATCTGGAACACAAAGTTGGAGAAGATGACATATGTCATAAAAACAAAAAATGAAGAGACCTTATTATGTTATTTGTTTTCTCCATCCTGATGATGATGTCCATGTAGGACTTTTAAAAAAGATTACAAGTCACCCGTCTTACTTTTAGGTACTCGCCGATCGATCCCAAATTAAAAAAAACATGGCGTGCATGTACCCTAATGTTCAACCAAAATGTTGGAGATGTGATTGCCTAGATGCCACATATTATCATGTGTGGTGGACTTGTAAGAAAGTGAAGGCTTTTTGGATAAAAATTTGGTGGGTTATGCAGAAAGTTTTGAAGAAAAAAATCCAGTTTTCTCCACAATTGTTTTTATTGTGTATAGTTAAGGGTTTTACATTGGGTGAAACAAAGTTGATATTATATATGATAACAGCAGCGAGATTACTGATAGGTCAATATTGGAAAAATGAAGTTATGCCCACTATTGAAGAATGGACTTTGAAGATGGCCAGTTTTGCAGAGATGGCGAAGATTTCAGCATATTTAAAAGATTGCTCACAAGAGACTTATGTATGGGAGTGGAAAAAGTGGATAGATTATGTGCAGAATAAATATCAAACTAGGAAATATCAGATAGCTTTTAACTGAAAGTATTATATAGGGATAGAATAATTGAATTTTGTGAGGATGTGAAAAATATACAGGGGGTGGAAGGGTTCAAGTTTTATAAAAAGGGGATTTTGATTTGGATTATATTTTGTGGAAGTCCGGGGGGGAGGGGAGAGTTAGGGGGGGTTAGGGAGGGTTAGGGAGGTCAGGGAGGGTTGGGGGGGGAATTGGGGAGTAAATGTAATTGTAAAACTTTTTCAATTAAAAAAAAACAAAAAAACATGGCGTGCTGTTCCATTTCGTCTTCTGATAAGAGGTTAGATACTTAAATGGACAGCCACCTTTCTCTGCCATTGGCAGGGACCGTCTTCCTAATGGCATGAAATGGCCTTCTAATCACGACCATAAAGGAGAAAGAAGACTATGTGTAGGTGGATGGAGTGACTGGCCAGCCGCCAGGACCAGCTGCGCGGAGATGGACTCAGAACTGCAACCTGTGCAGGATGAACAAAGGGACAATCAGCTCGCCTATTTGGATAATGAGAAAGATAATGAACAGAATTTCTGGCTTGTGCAGGAAGTACAACAACTTAAATGAACCAGCCAAGACAGAGCTCTCACTTTTGCCCCCTTTTGGCATCTTCAAGGTGTGGCAAACTACAGCTCCCATCATCCTTAGCCCAATTGACTGGGACGATGGGATTTGAAGCCTGACATATAGGTAGTCCTCTGGAGTGGTGCGGTGGCCTAGAGGTGGAGCTCTCGCCTCACAATCAGGAGGCGGTGATGATAAGTAAGTTTTCCAAGGATCTTGCCCAATAATCACAGACACGATAGGCTTTGAGTTCAATGTATTTATTTACTCCATTTCTTTCTATTCAGATACTCATTTTGAACTGGTCCTGGACTTCTGCGCACAGCCTTTTATATGGAGGAGGTGGAGTCAAGGTAAGGAGGGGTTATGGGAAGGGCTAAGTGAGGGAGGAGGGATCAGTGGGTCAGTCTATGCAATGGTATATACACAGTTAGGCATTTACTCGTAACAAATCCCCCTCTAAATGCCTAACATTCGGGGTTGATTCTGTACCCAACATGGTCACCCCCAGTTTTGATGTGAGATATGTGTGTTGCTTGTTTGGTAATGGTTTCGTTAGAATGTCCGCGACTTGCTCAGAGGTTTCACAATGTACGGCCCTAATAAAACCTACATTTGATAACTGCCTGACATGCTTATGCTTGATGTCGATATGTCTGGACCTCAGACCCACTGCTTCTGCGTTGGAGATGTCTATGGCTGCTTTATTGTCCTCGTGGATAGTTATAGGATAAGCCGGTTCGGTCCATATTTCAGAGAGCAGGTCATCGAACCACACCAAATTGTTAGCTGCCTTTGATAGGCAGATGTACTCTGCTTCTGCCGTGGATGTGGCAACCAGGTTCTGTTTGCCGGTATACCAGTATACTGGGCAGTTATTGATGAGGAACACGTAACCTGATGTGCTTTTCCTGCTCTTGGTATCACCTGCCCAGTCAGCGTCTGCATAGCAGGTCAGCGCCGGTTCTTTGGATTTGGATGGTTCCAGGCATAGGTACGCGTCTATGCTATGTTTCAGGTACCTGATTACTCGCTTCACCCCTTCCCAGTGGTATACCTTGGGTTCACTGACATGTCTGGATAATAAATTAACAGCTAAGCTGATATCGGGCCTTGTCCAATTGGCAATATACAGGAGGGATCCAATGACAGATCTATACAAGGTGTTGTCCTTAAATGACTCCCCCTCTTCGTGCATATGTTTCAAGAAGTCTGTTTGCATGGGGGTTTCGCATGACTTAGCGTCCCTCATGTTGCATCTATGTATAAGTTCTAATATTTTCTCCTTTTGAGAAACCTTGAACCCGTTCTCTGTTTTCTCGATTTGTACTCCTAGATATTTATTGACTTTCCCTAGGGTCTTGAGTGTGAATTGTTTCCCCAGTTCTCTGGCGAATTTATCGCAATTTTGCTTGTGCTGCCCCATGTACAGGATGTCGTCTACGTAAACGAGTGCGTATTCGACCGATGTGCCCTCCCTCTTGGCGAAGAGGCAGAGGTCTGCTGATGTGGCGGTAAAACCCATGTCCCTGAGTGTTTTGGCTAGGCATTCATACCATCTTTTCCCGGACTGTCTTAAACCGTACAAACTTTTGTTTAGTAGCCAAGTGACTCCCTCTTTCGCGCCTTTCCCTGGGGGTGCCCTGACATATATTTCTTTGTCTAACTTCGCATGGAGGTATGCGGTTTGAACGTCAAATTGGTAGACTTCTAGACCTAAGATAGATGCAACTACTAGGGCGCTTTTGACACTTTCTGCCCTAACTGTGGGTGAGTAGGTATCCGTGTAGTCGTCTGGATACCTTTGGGCGAACCCCTGAGCTACGAGTCTAGCCTTGTAGAGGGCCTTGTTGTCTTCGAGTTCCTTGATTTTGAAAACCCACTTCGTGCCTATGAGTGTCTTATCGGCTGGGACCTTAGAGGGGGTGTACACGTTCAGTTCGCGCAGGCTAGCCATCTCCCTTTCCATAGCTTGCTCCCACTTATCTCTCTCTACCTGTGGCAGACTAATGATTTCTTCGTATGAGTTGGGTGTTGTTCTATTTGGGTGAATGGACATGACATAATCTTCAAATCTCTTGGGCATTTTGTTTCTGTTGGGTCTGATAGGTCTCATGGGTATTGTGTCGGTGTCGTGCATGTATTTGGCCTCCTTCTCTGTGACCGTGTCTATCTTGATGATGGGGTGGTCTTCCTTCCACCCCTTGGTGGCTACCTCATGGTGTCTTGGTCTTTGTCTGTCTTGTGTATTTGCTTCTAAAGTGATGGGTTTGCTTTTGTCCCTTGATTCGTTTGTGTCTTCCTGTCTGATGAGTGTCTCGTTGAGGTGTATCTTAGACCAGCTGGCGTTCTCGTGGAACACCGCTGTTCTGGATACGATGAACCTGTTGTCCCTGTCAATGAATCTATAGCCTTTTGTGCCTGGTTCGTACCCCATGAACCTTAATCTCCTGGAGACCTTGTCTCCTTTTTGCCTCAGTTGCCTGGGGATGTGCACATCCGCCGTGACTCCAAATATGTGCAGGTGCGCAATCTTTGGTTTTCGGTCGTACATCACCTCATAAGGTGTTTTCCCTATTACGCTAGACCAGAGTCTGTTCAGCGTATAATTTGAGTAGTTGAGAGCTTCCGCCCAGAATGGCTGTCCTAACCCCGCATCCTCTAGGGTGCATCTCATCATTGTTTGTAGGACTCCATTCCTCTTTACGACTCCATTTTGGAACGCGGAAAAGGGGGAAGTCTTGTAGTGTATTATCCCGTGCATCTTTGACCAGTTTGAGAATTCCCTCGATAAGAACTCAGACCCCCTATCTGTCATTATTTGCCTTATCTTTGTGTTGTGTTGCGCTTCCACTCTCTTATAAAACTCTTTAAATTTTTGGAATATCTCGTCTTTATGATTAATGGTATACACAAAGCCATAGCGGCTGTAATCGTCCACTATTGTCAGAAAATATCTCCTTTTGTATTTTATAGAGGGCTTCATGGGGCCCACAATGTCCATATGTACCAGGTGGAAGATAGAATTGGTAGTACGGGTGGCTTTTCTAGGTCTGGGTTTGGTTTTTAACTTAGATGATTTACATATAGAACACTCTAAGTAGTTTTTGCAGTTTTTTATTTTTAAATCACTGGTACATTCTGTCATTTTTTGGATGACTGGGAAGCTGGCATGGCCCAATTTTCTATGTAGCAAATGGGCGCAGTTATCGTGAATGGGTTTGCCTATTAGCAATTTTCCTCTGTGTGTCGTGTTGTCTTCAGTGGGGTCGTCTTCCCTGCCCCCCTCTGCCTCAACGTGGGTGTTGACTTTATTCTCAGTGTTTTCTAGTTGGGCGATAACTTGGGTCTGGTTATTCCTTTTAGGGTGGAGGTATGTTAGCCCTCCATTAATGACTATTTTGCCGATGCTTTCCCTGTCTCTGGTCAGGTAGGCTTCTCCCTCTTTGAAGGTGATCTCTATGCCCATGTCCTTGCTCAGTTTAAGCGGTGCTAAAATGTTGTGGGGTATTTCGGGTATGAGTAATACCCCCTCTACTTTGCCTATTCCGCTTATGAAAGTATTTCCTCTCCCTGTCACTAGGACCTTGTTTTGATTGGCCACCTTAATGTGGTAGTTTTCCTCTGTGAATGAGGTCAGTATCTTTATGTCATGAGTTGTGTGGTTGGTGGCTCCCGAGTCGATAAGCCATGCTTCTCCTTCTCTGGTTTGTGAGTGTGTGTGTGTGTTCTTCCCGATCCCATACATGGACCCTGGTCGGCTCTCCCTAGAGCTGTCCCTACTTCCCCTTCTGTTCCTTGGGTCGGGGGAATCTCTGCGCCTGTATCTGTTGTCTGATGGGGATCTATCGGGGAGCCCCGGCCTCCTGCCTTCCCTTTCCCTTTGGTAGGTGTGGTCTCTTCCCCTTGAGTTTCTTGGGCAATCCCATTTGTAGTGGTTCTTTGAGCCACAAGTGAAGCATTCTGGGTGGTTTAGGTTCCTGGTTTGGAACTCAACTTTCTTAGTTGGCCTGCTGTCCCTGCGGCTGATGGAGCGGTCCCTCCTTAAGCTATCTTCTGCTATTATCCTATTTGTCAGTGACTCGAGTGTGAGGTGGCCTAAGCCTATGCTATCCAGCTGCATTATAAAATTGTCCCAGCTGGGGTCCAGGGAGTTAATGACAATGCTCTTCATGCTCTCTTCGGATATATCCTCCCCTCTTTGTATCAGTTCAGTTCTTGTGGCATTCAGGTTCAGTATATGTTCACCCATGGGAGTCCCTGCTTTATGCCTGGCAGAGTGGAATTCCCTGGATATCCTTGCTGTGGTGGCAGTGCTTTTACTATAGAACAGATTAAATATTATCTGCTGTATCTCAGACACAGTCAGATAATGGCTTAGGCTGGGGTATACACCTGGTGGGATACTTGCTATAATTAAATAGTAAGCCCTGTGATGCAAGCAATCTGTTTCTAAAGTCCAAGGTTTTGTGGGGGGGTCATCAACTAAAAACAATAGATCCTCTTTTAAAAATAAAACCTGGAGTTGGTGATTCCACTGCATAAGGTTCGATCCATCTAATTTAAGAGTGGGAAAGTTAGCTGGTAAATTCCCTGAGTTGTGTGATAAATTACTCACAGTCTGTTGCTGCCCATGGTGTCTCAGGTGAGGGAACTCACAATATGGCTTGGGTATGCAGTTTGCAGCTCTGTACAGACCTGGATTTATGTTCCCTCCTTCTCTTCTTGCTGGAGCCAACTGAGCATGTGCGAGGCCCATTTCGTTACTGTAGCTGATGGGGGAGTGGCTGGCTGTTGCTGCTCTTAGGCCTCGGCCTAGGCCTCCAGTTGGGGGTCCCATCTCACTCCTGGGGTGTCTGGCTTCATCTCTGGAGGCAGGCATCCATCGCTGGGCGTCCGGATCCATGCAGGGAGCTGGAGAGAGTCGAGGAGGCGAGGCGGTCGTAAGTCGAGGACTTCTGGGGTTCTGAGGCGTGGTGGCTGCGGTGGGCCCCGATCCTTGATTGCTGGTCCCTGGGCACGTGAGTAGGCCGGGCGGAGGCCGCATGGGGGTTGAGTAGCAGGTGTGGCCTCTTCCCCTCGGGCCTCTTATGCTTGGTGCTGCGGGTGCTGGGTTCGAGTCCTACCATCTGCATGATTCCAACGTAGTTGGTGCCTTGCGGTTGTCTTCGTGGGGGCTGGTCATCGTGTGGAGTATCTGGGTGTGTGTGCTATCATCGATGGCCCCCCCGTAGCCCCCTCGGTTCGCGGCGGTGTCTCTGGGCTTCGTGGCTGGCGTGAAGGGGTTGCGTGCAGGGCCTATCGTGGCTGCTGGGGCCTCGGGTGTCTTTCTGGCTTCGAGCTCGGGAGGCGAGCTCCAGATGCCTTGGTGTGTCCCTTCTGGGGTGCCTTTGGCTGTTCCCCCATTTGTTCTGGGGTTTCTTTCATTTGGCGCCATTGGATTTGAATCCTGGCTCCCTATTGGTTGGTGGCCATCCCAAGATGGCCGCCCGGAGCATGGCTCGAAAATGGAACCGTTTGGCTCTTGGGCCTCTGCCAGGGGGTATCTCTGTTTTACCGGTCTGGCAGCCTCGTGGTCTTGCTCCTGGGGGCTCATCGCTGCTCCCTGGTCATCTAGAAGGTCCCGGAGCTTCGCGATGAGTTCATCCTTGCTTATGGAGGCGTCTATCATTTTCTGTATGATGTCCTTTAGTTCATCTCTCTCGGGTGATCTGTCTCTGGCGTGCCTGGCTGCACTTTCTTTTGGCCTCACGCTTCTGTTTGTTTGGTCCAGTTCCTCCAGCTCTGCCATCAGCCTGGTGGTGGACCTTGTGTTCATCCTTCCTTCCATTTCCGATTTTGGTTCTGTTTATTGGGCAAAACCGTCCTCTGCTACCATTTTGATAAGTAAGTTTTCCAAGGATCTTGCCCAATAATCACAGACACGATAGGCTTTGAGTTCAATGTATTTATTTACTCCATTTCTTTCTATTCAGATACTCATTTTGAACTGGTCCTGGACTTCTGCGCACAGCCTTTTATATGGAGGAGGTGGAGTCAAGGTAAGGAGGGGTTATGGGAAGGGCTAAGTGAGGGAGGAGGGATCAGTGGGTCAGTCTATGCAATGGTATATACACAGTTAGGCATTTACTCGTAACAGGTGAGTTCGATCCTAGGAAGAGGCAGATATTTCTCTCTCTCTGGGCACATTGAGAATATATCTGCTGAACAAAACTCCGCATTGGCGACAGGGAGGGCATCTGGCCATTAAAACACTCTGCTAGCTCCATTCAGCTGCCCTGACTTCACCCCGCAAGGGATTATGGGGTCATTAAAAGAAGATGATATAGGTAGTCCTCAACTTACAATCATTTGTTTAATGACTGTTCAACGGCACTGAAAAAAGTGACTTATGATCGTTTTTCACGCATACGACCGTTGCAGCATCCCCTCAGTCACGTGATCAAAATTCCGATGCTTGGCAACTGACATGTACTTATGACGGTTGCAGCGTCCTGGGGTCATGTGATCGCCTTTTGCGACCTTCTGATAAGCAAAGTCAATGGAGAAGCCAGATTCACTTAACAACCGTGTTACCAATTTAACAAGTATTTATTAATTAATTTATTAATTAAATTTGTATACCGCCCTACTCGTGAAGGACTCAGGGCGGTGAACAGCCATAAAATAAGACATATAGATACAAAATTTAAAATAGAGATAAAACAAATTAAATAATTAATTTAATTATTAATCATTAATAATTAAATAAGTACAGTGATTCGCTTAACAACTGTGGCAAGAAAGGCCGTAAAATGGGGCAAAACTCACGTAACAATTGTCTCGCTTCGTAATGGAACTGTTGGGCTCAATTGTGGTTGTAAATTGAGGACTACCTGTATTATGCTGACAGGCCCAAAGTCACTCAATAATCTTTGGAAATTTGGATTATTAAATTAATATTAAATAATATAAAAATTAATTTTAAATTAAAATTGAAAAATAATTTGGAAAGCCATTCTGGGAATGAGAGGCAGATGGCAGAAACCTTCAAGGCTTTGTTGAGGCAAAAATATTGGAGGAATCCCACAACAGAGGATTGGCTGCTGGAGATGATGGAACTTGCGGAGTTGACTAAACTAGCTTCTTTGAGGGGTTCTTGGTGCTCTCTGAGCTTGCTTGTTTTCTTGCAGATGTTTCATTACCCAAACAAGGTAACGTCATCAGTGCTAGTGATGTTACCTAGTTTAGGTAATGAAACATCTGCAAGAAAACAAGCAAGCTAAGAGACCGCCAAGGACCCCTCACTTCAACTCTGAGCCAATGGTGGGATTCAACCGGTTCGCACCACTTTGACCAAACCGGTTGTTAAATTGCTGGCTGGCCCTTCCGTGCTCCACCCAGCCACTACTTATTGGCCTCGAGTCACACTGCAGCATAGCTGCAGCTGCTGTTTGGCTCCCGTGCCTTGACCACGTGGCCACACGGCCCAGCCTGCTTGCCTGCCTGCCTTTGCCGTGGCCTAGGATGTGGTGGCCTCCCACTCGTCCTGGCCTGCTCCCAAACTCCTGCCTCGGGCTGCTCCCAACCGTTCCAGCAGCAGAACAGGTAAGCACAGCCGGGTGCCCCCTCGGGGAAACGAGGCTGGGAAGGATGGTCGACCTGCACCCACCTGCCCACCCGCCACGGCCTACCCCCATCCGATCGCCTCGGCATGCAGCAGCCCCATAGGCTTGTGCCAGCCTCCCACCCAGGTGGTGGCTGCCTACTCCTGTCAGATCGCCTCACCGTGGAGCCAGCCCCGTAGACTTGCGCCCGCCTCCCACCCAGCCAGCTGACAGACCGCCTCGCCTGCTGCTCCCGACCACCTCAGCCTACCAGCAGAAGATCCACCTTCGCCTCCTGCTTGTCTTGGCCACTTCAGCAGCAGAACAAGACTCAAGGTAGAGGGAGATTTAAAATATTATTTATCTCAGCTGATTCAGGAAGAATTTGTTCATAACAATCAGGATGTAATTAGGGCAAAGAAATGATGTCGAGTTGGCCACGCCCACCCAGTCACATGACCACCTAGCCATGCCCACCCAATCACATGACCACCTAGCCACGCTCACAGAAACTGTTGTTAAATTATTTGAATCCCCCCCACCCTCCCAACCGAGCTACAAATATTCTCCTGTATTGGTAACTTCTTTGATTATAGAGAAAAACCCAAAGTCTACATATGTGATTGACTGGATAGACTTTTTACATAAAATGGAAAAATAATGCACTTTTGATTTTGCTTTCAATGATTACGAAAAAAAAACCCGGGATAATACTAAAGAGTGAGCTTTCTTTTGTAATCATAAAATAAGAAATAATTTTATAATTGTCCTTATATTTGCTGCAAAGTAAATTGGAACCTTCCTTATTTATTTATTTATTTATTTATTTATTTATTCATTCATTCATTCATTCATTCATTCATTCATTCATTCATTTTTAATTTGATTTATATGCCGCCTTCTCCGAAAATTCAGGGCGGCTTACAAGTCATCTTATTGCCCCCACAATCTGGGTCCTCATTTTACCTACCTTAGAAAGGATGGAAAGCTGAGTCAACCTTGAGCCTGGGGAGATTTGAACTTGCAGTAATTGCAGGTAGCTGGTGTTACTTAACAGTGCTTTAGTCTGCTGTGCCACCAAGGCTCCTTCGCCTTCCTTCCTTCCTTCCTTCCTTCCTTCCTTCCTTCCTTCCTTCCTTCCTCCCTCCCTCCCTCCCTCCCTCCCTCCCTCCCTCCCTCCCTTTTCCTTTCTTCCTTTCCTCCTTTTTTCCTTTCTTCCTGTCTTCCTTTTACAGTACTCTTTAACAGTTTGTATCACTTTTTCTGTTCTTTTAAAACTTTCATAAAAATTTGTCAAATAAAATGTTCGAAGAAGAACATCAATATTTAAACCTGGCAGTGATTTACACAGAGGATAGAAATCCAGAGTGCTATAAGAAAATATACATACATACATACATACATACATACATACATACATACACAGACAGACAGACAGACAGACAGACACATACCTACACACACCTAAATATACATATGTAAATTTGTATAATATGTGTAAAAATATACATAAATATACATATATAGCTTCTGAATTCTCTCCCATTAATCTCCTCATGTAAACTTCTTATGCCTATTTGTGGGCATAAAGTTTAATTGTCGTAACTGCTACAGGGCCATGGCAGTCATTCTTGCTTCTTTTGTTTTTCCTTTTCCCTCCTTGGGACCCTCTCCTCTATTGACATTTCAACTTGAATTTCCCTTGCATAAGGACCTTTACTATGTCTTAGCTTTGCCCCCAGAGCCCCCAAATCACAAAGGCTCCTAGGATCGGGAAGCAAGTGTATCCTTACTGACTTACCACGAAACACGGAAAAGATTGTCGTAACCGTCTTACTGTTGTCAACCAGATCTTTTTTATTAGGGACAATTAATTCACTCCCTGAGCGAAGAGAAAACACACAGTAGTTTTAATTCTTTTCTGATTTAATTAGGTGCCCCCTGTAGCACTTTATACCACTGGAATATTTTTAATGAAAGGCTTTGCGATCCGCTGCATATTGCGATGGCGTTTCTGCTTTTGCGCAGCGACTCAAATGCCGACCGGGATTAGATAAGATGAAGAAGGGCAGGGTGGTGACAGCAAATCTTTTATGAGAATCAATTATGAGAATCAATGGCCTTGCTATGGCCTGGAATATAAGAAATACGGGGACATCAAAAGCAATCAACTTTTCCCTGGCAAAGATTTCGTTTGACCTAAATTAGCAATACAAAACATGGATTAAGTTGCTTGGTTCAAAAAGAAATAATTACTTCTGCCAATCTATTCTGCCTCAGCTCCGGATTTCCGAGGATATTGACACACACCAACAGTCCTTATCAAATTTATTAAGTAGCAAGAATAAACAAGACCGGCAAAGGTTGGCAACCAGCCCAAAAAACAAGATATGATAAACCAAAATACTCTGATCATAAATACGAGTTGTTTCCAGCAAGAAAGCACTAGCTGCGTGTGACTTAAATAGGCTAAGGGAGTGGCCAATTATCCTCAAGCCCTACTCTCGAGTAAACCTCCTCCTCCTGAGTAGCCACTCCTGCCTTTTGGCAGTCCTGCGTGCTCAGGCATTGAGGAGAGGCTCCTCCACTTCGCTCTCTCCACTTGAAGGAGCCTCTGGAGGTTCTGAAGGCCCAGGCTGAGTCTCTGCCTCTGGCACCACATCCTCTTCAGCCTCCTCGCTGTCCAACACGAGCGCTGGCTGCGCAGGCTGCTGGCCCAACACCACACCAGCCTCCTCTTCGTCGGGATCAGCCACGACCCGCGCAGGCCGCTGACGGGCCACAACACAATCAGAAGCAATACGCTTTTACTAAGGCTTTGTTCTGGATTTATATGCAGCTGGGACGGAGGGTGGGGGGCATGGAGGGCTGGCTGCAGTGGGGCAGCTGGAGTGAAGCAGGCAGGGCCAGGCCACTGCAGCCAATTGTCGCATTCCGATCCGTGAGGTTTAGCATTCCCCCCTGTGTACAAATATGGGTTTAAATAGTAATAACATGTGATTCACAGTGTGATAGCGGTACGTGCGTGGCACCTGTAAAGAATACCTTTAAACGAAACTCCTCTTTTTTCTTGCATCCCATCTCAGCTGTGACAAATAGTTGAAAGTGCTTTAATGAGTTCCTAACAGCTGCTACACACCCACCCACAACCGTTCGGCATTGCATTTACCCTTTGAATCTGGATTTCTGCCCATTCGTTCTCTAGTCTTTTCCCCCAATGGTGCTGTGCCTGGATTGTAAAGGTTGCACACTCACTGCTGCGTGTTCGGAAGAGCTGTGGCTAAATAAAGACCGAAGGGCCCCATTCAACTAATAAAAGACCCTTTTTGAGCAGAATATTGCAACACGGTTGAAAGACGGAATTTCTTATCCTTGTCGTTTAATACCTCCCCATTCAGAATCATTTAAATTCAGAGCTAGCCCACCTCTTGCAAGAGGTTCCTTGACTTACGAACCACAACTGATGCCCGAATTTCCTTTGCTAAGCAAGGCGGTTGTTAAGGGAGCTTTAGCCCATTTTACGACTTTTCTTGAGACAGTTGTTAAGCGAATCGTTGCAACTGTTCAACGAATCGTGTGGCCATTAAGTGAATCTGGCTTCCCCCATTTGACTTTACTTGTTGGAAGCTGGCTGGCTGATGTTATTTATTTATCTATCTATCTATCTATCTATCTATCTATCTATCTATCTATTTATTTATTTATTTATTGTATTTCTATGCTGCCCACTCTCCGAGGACTCTGGGCGGCTTACAACAAAGACAGTATGCCCCTTGAGGAGCACCCGGAGGCTCCAACTGGTCCAGAATGCGGCTGTGCGGGTAATTACGGGAGCCGCTTGGCTCTCCCACGTAACACCGCTCCTGCGTGAGCTGCACTGGCTCCCAGTGGTCTTCCGGGTGTGCTTCAAGGTGTTGGTTACCACCTTTAAATCGCTCCATGGCATAGGACCTAGTTATCTTCAAGACTGCCTGCTGCTACCGACATCCTCCCACTGACCTGTGCACTCCCACAGAGAGGGCCTCCTCGGGATGCCATCAGCCAAACAATGTAGGCTGGCGACCCCCAGGGGGAGGGCCTTCTCTGTGGGGGCACCTACCCTCTGGAATCAGCTGCCCCCTGAGATAAGGAGGATCCAAGGCCTCGGTGCCTTCCGCCGTGCCCTTAAAACTTTCTTTTTTCAGCAAGCCGGGCTGTCTTAACATATTTTTTTTAATATTTTTTAATTTTTAATTGGTTTGTTATCTTAAATTGGGGCCAAATTAATATATATCCTTTTAATTGTTTTTAATGTTTGTATTGTATGTTTTTATCTGGCTGTACACCGCCCTGAGTCCCTCGGGAGAAGGTGCGGTATGTAAATTTGAGATAAAATAAATAAAAATAAAGTATACTAAATAGCATATTGCCCCCAACAATCTGGGTCCTCATTTTACCCACCTCGGATGGATGGAAGGCTGAGTCAACCTTGAGCCGGTGAGATTTGATCCGCTGATCTGCTGAACTAGCAGTCAGCTGAAGTAGCTGCAGTACTGCACTCTTAACCACTGCGCCACCTTGGCTCCTCTATGTTATCTAGTTGGGCATTGAAATGTCTGCAAGAAAACAACCAAGCTCAGAGAACATCAAGGACCCCACAGTTGTCGTCGTCGTCCTCCTCCTCCTCTTCCACTCTGCAAACTCCCCTCTCTTCTAGAATTGATGATGTTACCTAGTTGGTAATGAAACGTCTGCAAGAAAACAACCAGAGAGCATCAAGGACCGCCACAATTCAACCCTGAGCTACAAATATTCTCTTATTTTGTTAACAGTGTAAAAATGCCCTCTTAGGAGGGAAGGAGAAATTATTAGCAACGTCAGAACGATGTTTCTTTTCGAAATGCAAAATCTGGCCGCCCTTAAATAATTGCTCACAGTGCAACTGTCAGAAGTACATGGCAAGTTGCCAAGCGCCCCCGAATTTTGATCACATGACCATGGGGATTCTACAACAGTTGTAGTTAAAATATCTCTACTTCCCTAGTTTTTTTTTCCTTTGTCTGTCTGTAACTGGCTGGTGCCACCCCGTCCATCCACTAAAATTATGCTTAACAGGTCCGAAACCGAACAGGGGTGGGTTCTAAATTTTTTTACTACCGGTTCTGTGGGCGTGGCTTATTTTGTGGGCGTGGTTTGATGGTCATGTGACAATTATTTAGGATTTAGCAGAGGTACTGGTCTACCAGACTTTTAACTGCTTGCAGAGTTGTACCGATCTACCCATTTATTTTTTGCAGGCACTGATCTACTCATGTATTTTTGCAGGCATTGATCTACTCATGTATTTTTGCAGGCACTGGTCTACTCATTTGTTTTTGCAGGCACTGATCTACTCATGTATTTTTGCAGGCACCGGTCTACTCATTTGTTTTCTTTTAACACTGATCAGCTGTAGGGCGGCCCTTTGAAGCCCCACGGCAAGAGTTTAAACAGTTTTTTCCCCTCTAGCCATCAGCTGGGACTCAGGAGGCAGCAATAGATTGGGGGTGGGGCCAAATAAAAGGTAAGAATAATGTGGGGGGTGGGGGGGTGGCAGGGGGGCAGAACCGGTTTGATGATGTCATATCGTCACCGCTACTGGCTCGGAGAACCGGGCCGAACCGGGAGGAACCCACCACTACTGCAGAAGGTCAAGGAGAAGCTTGAAAACGCATTATAGATACATCAGGATTGCGTGTACCTATTTATTTATCAAACCTGTTCATTTGATAAAGCATTAGAAACCCCAGAAGAACAATTTTAAAATAATAATATAGCATGGGGCAGCATCATTCTTGGATATTGTTGTTGTTAGTTGCGAAGTTGTGTCCAACTCATTGTAACTCCATGGACAATGTTCCTCCAGGCCTTCCTGTCCTCTATCATTCTCTGGAGCCAATTTAAGCTCATGCCTACTGCTTCAGTGACTCCATCCAGCCACCTCGTTCTCTGTCGTCCCCTTCTTCTTTTGCCCTCCATCTTTCCCAGCATTTCCCAGCTCTTCTCCAGTGAGTCCTTTCTTCTCATTAGGTGGCCAAAGGATTTGAGTTTCCTCTTCAGGATCTGGCCTTCTAAAGAGCAGTCAGGGTTGATTTCCTCTAGGACTGACCGGTTGGATCGCTTGTTGTGACCGAGGCCCAAGTAGTGATCACCAAACACAATTCAGTCCTGAACAAACTTATTTTATTAAAACAGCTGAGAATTAATTCATTCTCAGCTTAGTCCAAAACAAATTCTTTGGTCTTATCACCAACCTTTGATGTCTTTGGCAACCTGCCAAAGGCTTTTCTTGGCAAAACCCCCACAAAGTTCAATAGAAGCTGATAAGAAGCACTGGAATCAACGTTGCTTTTCTACAAAGAACCCAACGGCTCATTGCTGCTCTTTTAAGCCTTATGGGAGTGGCCAATCATCTCCTGGCCTTACTCCTGAGTCATCCTTTTTGCTTCAGCTGCTCTTGCCTTCTGGCAGCTCTTTGCATGCGTGCACTAGGAACAGACTCCTCCCGTTCCTCTGCCTCTCTGCTGTCAGCCTCTGGAGGCTCCGGAGTCCGTGCATCGCTCCCAGATGGCCCTGGCCCCATCTCTGCCTCTGACGCAGAGCCCTCGTCCGGGCTTTCCTCTGACTCCAGGACTGGCCCATTGTCCTCCCCAGCCTCATCACTGTCTGACTCCGCTGCCAGCTCCGCAGGCTGCTGGCGAACCACAACATCGCCCTGCAATCCAAGGGACTCACAGGAGTCTTCTCCAGCACCATAGTTCAAAGGCTTCAATTCTTTGGCGCTGAGCCTTTCTTATGGTCCAACTTTCACAGCCATACATTGCAACTGAGAAAACCACAGCCTTGACTATACGCACTTTTGTTGGCAGGGTATTCTTGGATATAGAGCAGAGGTGGTATTCAGCAGGTTCTGACCAGTTCTGGAGAACCGGTAGAGGAAATTTTGAGTAGTTCGGAGAACTGGTAAATACCACCTCTGACTGGCCCTGCCCCCATCTATTCTCTGCCTCCCGAGTCCCAGCTGATTGGGAGGAAATGGGGATTTTGCAGTATCCTTCCCCTGCTATGCCCACCAAGTCACACCCACAAAGCCACACCCACAAAGCCACACCACACCTACGAAGCCACGCCCACAGAAGGACGTGGGAGGGAATGGGGATTTTGCAGTAACCTTCCCCTGGAGTGGGGTGGGAATGGAGATTTTACAGTATCCTTCCCCTGCAACGCCCACCAAGCCACGCCCACCAAGCCACGCCCACCAAGCCACACTCACAGAACCGGTACTAAAAATTTTTGAAACCCACCACTGATATAGAGGCTGCTTATTTGCTGGCCTGCGGTTTATTTCAGTTTCATAAACTACTTACAAAAGATCATTTAGTGACTGTTCAAAGTTACAACAGCACGGGAAAAAAAGCGACTTTTGACCATTTCTCACACTTTTTTTTTTTTTTTTAATTTGATTTATATGCCGCCCTTCTCCGGAGACTCAGGGTGGCTTACAATGTGCTAAGCAATAGCCTTCATCCTTTTGTATATTTATACAAAGTCAGCTTATTGCCCCCGCAAACTGGGTCCCCATTTAACCTACCTTAGAAAGGATGAAAGGCTGAGTCAACCTTGAGCCTGGCGAGATTCGAACCTGCAGTAATTGCAGGCAGCTGGTCTTAAAAACAGGGTGCTTTAGACCACTGTACTACCAAGGCTCTTTACGACTATTGCAGCATCCTCGTGGTCACGAGATCAAAATTCAGACCCTTGGCAATTGAGTCGTATTTATGACTCAAATATTTTAAATATATTTCAGTGGTGGCGTAGCTTAGAAACGGTCACTAAACGAATGGCGATAAGTTGTGAGCTGCCTGTACTTGAGTCGGAATGAAATGAGTTGCCTAGGCTAAACCAGCTATGATGGAGATCTGGGCAAAGTTCCAGCTGAGAAGTTGGTGATGCTCTGCTTCTGGTAGAAATGAAAGCTTGGCATTTATCACTAACAAAAAAAAACCAAGGAGGTTCTCATTAATCAGAACAGACGAAGGAGGTTAGCTGACGGGCTTGTCATGGATCCTTTAAAATGTGCACTTTGTAAGGGAAGCTTCTGCCAACCTAGCAGTTCGAAAGCACGTAAGAAATGCAAGTAGAAAAATAGGGACCACGTTTGGTGGGAAGGGAACAGCGTTCCGTGCGCCTTTGGTGTTTAGTCATGCCAGCCACATGACCACGGAGACGTCTTCGGACAGCGCTGGCTCTTCGGCTTTGAAACGGAGATGAGCACCGCCCCCCTAGAGTCAGGAACGACTAGCACATATGTGCGAAGGGAACCTTTACCTTTAAAGGGAAATACTTTGCAAGAATAGAAGGTTACACTCATTATTAAATACTAGACAATGCGTACCTCATTTGGGCATTGTTCCAAAGATATTTTTTTTATCTAAACAGAGAAACAGAACAACCAAAGGGAGGAGCAAATAAGCAGTGGGAACGGGAACAATTTCTGACTTCCTGCTGGCTTCCCAATTGAGTTGCTTTGTTAGAATCTAGGAGGGAGTTTTGGCAATCTCTCCTTCTCTTCTCTTCTCTTCTCTTCTCTTCTCTTCTCTTCTCTTCTCTTCTCTTCTCTTCTCTTCTCTTCTCTTCTCTTCTCTTCTCTTCTCTTCCCTTCCCTTCCCTTCCCTTCCCTTCCCTTCCCTTCCCTTCCCTTCCCTTCCCTTCCCCTCCCTTCCCTTCCCTTCCCCTCCCCTCCCCTCCCCACCCCTCCTCTTCTCTTCTCTTCTCTTCTCTTCTCTTCTCTTCTCTTCTCTTCTCTTCTCTTCTCTTCTCTTCTCTTCTCTTCTCTTTTCCCCCTCCCCTCCCCTCCCCTCCCTTCCCCTCCCCTCCCCTCCCCTCTTCTCTCCTCCTCTCTTCTCCTCTCTTCCCTTCCCTTCCCTTCCCCTTCCTTTTCCCATTTCCTTTTTCCTCTTCCCTTCCCCCTTCCCCCTCCCCTTTCCTTTTTCCTTTTTCCTCTTTCCTCTTTCCATTTTCTTTCTTCCTTTTTCCTTTTTCCTTTCCTTCACTTTTCCTTTTCGCTTCCCTTCCTTTTTCTGTAGATGACTGATGCTGGGTGGGGGAGGGAATAAGGGATTGCAAGACTGGCTGGGAAACTGTCATAGAATATGGAAACTGAAGATCCCTTGACCACAGCAGCACCCACAACTTCACTAGCAGCTGAGCTCACAAATATTCTTGGTGATAATTCTGATATCTTTCTGACCATGGAAAGGGATAGGTCCTAAATAGGCCTCCATATTTCATGAGGGCACCAACATATTTAAGCTAGGTCCAAATAGGGTACATGTTTGCATCTGGATTATTCCTAAGAGAAATAAATACATTTGAGTTCTCCACAACTGACATTCCTGAGCTGAAAAGTATTGCACTGAATGGTTGCTATGATTTTTTTTTTAAAAAAATCCTGCACGTTTGAGAGAGTTCACACTTGTCTGCAAAATATGCGTTAACAGGTTTAGAGCAGTGCTAATAGCAGTTATTTTCCTTTTCCACCAACATGTCACACTGACAGATGTGGGAAATAGCGGTAGGAAGGAATTACACCATAATGTACAGTGGTGGGAAATGCAATGATGTGGCTGTGTGTATGTATGTACCAGGGGTGAGTTCTAAATTTTTTTACTACCGGTTCTGTGGGCGTGGCTTATTTTGTGGGGGTGGCTTGGAGGTCATGTGACTAGGTGGGCGTGGCTAACTGGTCAGAATCATTTCTGGAAGGTCCTCGCACTTACAACCAGTCCTCGCACTTACGACCCGACTCATTTGTTTGCTTTTAACACTGATCAGCTGTAGGGTGGCCCTTTGAAGCCCTGCCGCAAGAGTTTAAACAGTTTTTTCCCCTCTAGCCATCTACTGGGACTCAGGAGGCAGCAATAGATTGGGGGTGGGACCAAATAAAAGGTAAGAATAATGTGGCTGGGTGGGGGAGTGGGAGGGCGGGGGGGGAGAGAACCGGTTCGGTGACGTCATATCGTCACCGCTACCGGCTCGGCTGAACCGGACCGAACCGGGAGGAACCCACCACTCGTATGTACAGAATGTGTGTGTTAAAACAGCTGCGGCCATGTTGCAGTGGGGTCACCCATGATGTTGGATAATACAGATAGTCCTTGACTTACGACCACCATTGAGCCCAAAGTTTATGTTGCTAAGTGTTGTGGCCTGTCATGGCCTGTGCAGCTAGTAGCTGATTCAGACAGTGAGGACGCTGGTGTGGTGCTGCGCCAGTAGCCTATGCAGCTGGCACTCGAGTCAGACAATGAGGAGGCTGGAGAAGATGTGGTGCCAGAGGCGGGGATTCAGCCAGGGCCTTCAGAACCTCCAGAAGCTCCCTTAAGTGAAGGGCACGAAGAGGAGGAGCCTCTTCTCGATGCACAGGCGCGCAGAGCTGCCAAAAGGCAGGAGTGGCTCCTCAGGAGGAGGTCTCCTCGAAAGTAAGGCTTGGGGCTAATTGGCCACTCCCTTAGCCTATTTAAGGAAGGATGATGTTTGAGGCAATTTGCAGGGAACAACTTCGTTCACTCTCCTTCGCATCTGATCTTAGTTCTCTGCAAATTGCTTCTGGGCTTTCTGCCAACCATAGTAAGATTATGATTATTTATTCTTTGGATTCTTGTAGGCTGTTAAGAAAGTTAATTAACAACCTTTATTTGAAAAAGATTTAATTGATTTAATTGATTTAATTTAGTAAACTAAGGTTTGTACAGACTTTGTGTGTGCTGCTTTCTTTGGGGTCCGTAGCTGGGGCAGAACACTAAGTGAGAAATTTGTTAAGTGAGTTTTGCTCCATTTTACAACTTTTCTTGCCACATTTGTTAAGTGAATCACTGCAGTGGTTAAACTAGCCACACGGTTGTTAAATGAATCTGGCTTGCCCATTGACTTTACTTGTGAGAAGGTCGCAAAAGGGGATCACATGACCCCAGGACACTGCCACAGTCATAAATAAGAATCAGTTGCCAAGCCTTTGAATATAAATCACATGACCATGGAGATTCTGCAACGGTCATAAGTGTGAAAAATGATCATGTCACTTTTTTCAGTGCATTATAACTTGGAGCGCTCAACAAATGAACTGTTGTAAGTTGAGGACTACCTGTAATAACGTGACTGTTGGTTTTGGCTTACTCCAGTATACATAGCTATTCACTGAAAATCATAAATCATGGTTTGTGATAGTGGAGTGAATTAACCCAGCTTTGTTGGCTTAGTCAACAAGTCATAGTTGATCAGACATGGTGAACAAAGCAGAGAAATATGGCAGTAGGATTCACATCTTGTTACAGAAGATTCTCAACGTCAATATAAAGATAAAACCAGAAACTTTTCTTTTGGGATTAATAGGAAAAGATTTGGGGGGTGGGGAAATTGGGAACTTTGATGTCATATATGTTGGTGGCAGCAAGATTACTTTATGCACAAAAATGGAAGGAATGTTGTGGTCTGCCAGCAGCCTGTGGAACTGGCAGCAGAGTCGGACAGTGAGGAGGCTGGGGAGGAACATGGGCCAGTCCTGGAGTCTGGGGAAGGCTCGGACGAGGGCTCTGCGTCGGAGGCAGAGAAAGGGCTATCTGGGAGGTACGTGCTGCCTCCGGAGCCTCCAGAGTCAGACCTCAGCAAGGCAGAGGAACAGGGGGAGCCTATTCCCAGTGCGCGCATGCGCAGAGCTGCCAGAAGGCAAGAATAGTTAAAACAAAAGGGACGACTCAGGAGTAAGGCCTGGAGATGATTGGCCCCTCCCATAAGACTTAAAAGAGGAGCAAAGGCCCATGAGCCTTTGCAGGAAGCAACGTTGTTAATTCTGTGCAGTTTAAAGTCTGAAGCTTTGTTTGATTCTGGACTCTGTGTGGCTTTGCCAATTAGGTCTTTGGCAGCGTGTCAGGAGAGATAATAAAGGTGGGTGATTATCAGCCTTATCCCGAAGGACTCTTTACAATTATTTGGGACTCATCTGTGAATGAACAGAATTCACAGCTGTTAAAATAAAACAGGTTTTTGGGACTACTCGTGTGTTTTACTGACTCTGGAGGCCGAAGTCAGAACAAGGATGCTTTGATTCCCACAATGGATGAATGGCTGCAGAAGCTGATGGAATTAGCAAAGATGGCTAAACTGCTTTGATTAAAGACAAAAACACAACTACTTTTGTTTCTACTTGGAAACCGCTTCTGGGCTTTGTGCTCGAGGTAAAAAAAATATATGAAAGTTTGATTTTGGATTTTATCGATCAGATAGCTTTGTTGTTATAGAAATGGCTAGTTTATACTATTATGGAAAAGTAAAAAGTCGAGGTCTGATGTTATTATCTTATTCTATTGCAAAGGGAGTTGGAAGACAATGCCTTTCTTTTTTCCTCTTTTTTCCAACATTTTCCCCTTCCCTTTTCCCTCCCCTATCTTTCCCACTATTTTCTTTTGTATTTTTGTATCTTATAGTATCAATACCTAAATAAGCTATAATAAAAACAACTCACGGTTTTTATAAACTGTGGCTCGGCACCACAGTGGGATTCAAAAATTTTTATTACTGGTTCTCTGGGCGTGGCTTGGTGGGCGTGGAAGGGGAAGGATACGGTAAAATCTCCATTTCCTCCCTACTCCAGGGGAAGGTTACTGCAAAATCCCCATTTCCTCCCGATCAGCTGGGACTTGGGAGGCAGAGAATAGATGGGGGCGGGACCAGTCAGAGGTGGTATTTACCGGTTCTCCGAACTACTCCAAATTTCCACTACCGGTTCTCCAGAACTGGTCAGAACCTGCTGAATACCACCTCTGCTCAGCACGGTTGTGAATGACTGTTGTCCGAATGCATCCAAAGAGTGTCAGGCAGTGGTGGGTTGCCCCCAGTTCGCACCGGTTCTATAGAACCGATAGTAAAACCAGTGGGAGGCTTCACCCACCGACCCCAACATCATCAAAACGCTTCTGTGCATGCGCAGAAGAGCGTGCATGTGTGTGAGCGAAGTGAGTGCACACGCGTGGCCCCATTGCAAACCGGTTGTAAAGGTAAGTAGAACCCACCCGTGGTGTCAGGTTAGAAAAAAGGGTATAGATCAGGGGTGGGTTCTAAATTTTTTTACTACCGGTTCTATGGGCGTGGCTTATTTTGTGGGCATGGCTTGATGGTCATGTGACAATTCTTTAGGATTTAGCAGAGGTATTGGTCTACCAGGCTTTTAACTGCTTGCAGAGCTGTACCGGTCTACCCATTTATTTTTGCAGGCACTGGTTTACTCATGTATTTTTGCAGGCACTGGTCTACCCATTTGTTTTTGCAGGCACCGGTCTACTCATTTGTTTTTGGAGGCACCAGTCTATCACCAAACTGCCTTTTACCACTGATCAGCTGTAGGGCGGCCCTTTGAAGCCCCGTGGCAAGAGTTTAAACAGTTTTTTTTCTTATAACCCATCAGCTGGGACTCGGGAGGCAGCAATAGATTGGGGGTGGGGCCAAATAAAAGGTAAGAATAATGCGGGGGGGGGGGTGCAGAACCGGTTCGGTGACGTCAACCAGGAGCGGAACCGGGAGGAACCCACCACTGGTATAGATGGCCAAAAGAACAGATTGTGCTTTGGACTAAGTCAAAAGCTAAATGGCTTTTGACTTAAGTCTTCTCAGGCTGTTGCCATTTACTATAATTGACTGTTAATTGTTTTTAAGGGCAGGTGTACTCCAGCTGAGTTGGGTGTACATATTGAATGAGTTGACTTGGAACAAGGCAATCAACAGCCTTGAATACAGAGAAGAGTGGTTTTCTTGAGATCAGTTGTGAATACGCCACACAATACTCAGTGCACAAAATGTGGAAAGCTTGAGGAAGAGTGTGGGTGTTAAATCAATAACCTGGAGCTTAAGGAGATTGGTTAGATGGCAACAGCTCTTTTGCTGTTATGCCTGGTTATACATATTTTCTCTTTTTAAAATGGAAGACCCCTGAGCTGATTTTCAAATGATCCAATTCCTTTGCATTTCCTGGGGTGAGGTGTGGAGTGGAGTGAAGGGAACAAAAGGCTTCCTTTTTCTGGAAATGCTTTTCTGACACTGTATTCTGGAAATTAAGCCAATATACAATATATGAACAATGAAACCAAACTTAGCTACATGCTTGTTGGAATTGAAATAACACTCCGTACACTGATTTCTTTGAACTATGAAAAGAAGGACCAGGGGTGACATGATAGCAGTGTTCCAATATCTCAGGGGCTGCCACAACGAAGAGGGAGTCAAACTATTTCTCAAAGCACCTGAGGGTAGAACAAGAAGCAATGGGTGGAAACTGATCAAGGAGAGAAGCAACTTAGAACTAAGGAGAAATTTCCTGACAGTGAGAACAATTAACCAGTGGAACAACTTGCCTCTAGAAGTTGTGAATGCTCCAACACTGGAAGTTTTTAAGAAGATGTTGGATAACCATTTGTCTGAAGTGGTGTAGGGTTTCCTGCCTAAGCAGGGGGTTGGACTAGAAGACCTCCAAGGTCCCTCCCAACTCTGTTATTCTAATTGTAACTAGTGTCTCAATCGTGAAGCTGGACCTCATGATTTCCAGGGCATTTGTGGTCCCTACAGAGATGCTTTGTGGACCCTACTTACTTTCAGGTTTCAGTTAGCAACGAACCAGGCCACTGTCACGGTTACAGTCTTTGATCAGCACTGGAAGATCTAGTGCCAAGTCCATACATGGTCACAAAAGTCACTGCGTAACTTTGGACAGTAATTTTCTCTCACCTGGATCGCAGGATTGTTGCACACAGATAGTCTTCTGCTCATCTGTCTCCTTTAGCAACTATTTGCAGTTACAGATACATATATATAGATTAACAGAGTTGGAAGGGAACTTCTAGGTCCATGATGGCGAACCTATGGCTTGCAGAGCCATGTTGCCTGGCACACCAGCTCAGCTCAACCTCTCTAGGAGTCTCTGGAGGCTGGGGACAGCAATAAACTCTAGAACAGTGATGGCTAATTTTTTTGCCATCATGTGCCAGGAAGGGGGGGGGAGGTTCGCGTGCGCACGTGCCCATACCCATAATTTTATGTGCCCCGCCCCCACGCATGTACGTGTGACCCCCCCCCACTCCTGGCACACTCTCTAGGAGTCTCTGGAGGCTGGGGACAGCAAAAAACACTTCCTGTCCAATCGGAAGTTGGGAAACGGGCCGTTTCAGGCCACCGGAGGGCCTCTGAGGGGGTGGGGAAGGCTGTTTTCACCCTCCCCAGATGCATAGAGAAGATCTGGAGCCAGGTGAGAAAGAAAAACAGGCGAACCTCCTCCACCCCCACCTTCCTGGCACGCGATGGCAAAAAGATTAGCCATCACTGTTCTAGTCCAAGCAGATCCTACACCATTTCTGACCGATGGCAGTCCAGTCTCTTCTTGAAAGCTTCCAGCGATGAAGCTCCCACCACTTCTGAAGGCAACTTCTGTTCCATTGGTTGATTAACTCTCACAGTCAGAAAATTCCTCCTTATTTCCAGGTTGAATCTCTCCTTGTTCAGTTTCCATCCATTGCCATGGTGATGAAATATAACTTTACCCTAATCCTAATCTTTGGAGGTCTGTAAAGCAAAGGAAAGCTGAGTTAAATCGTATGCACAGGCACCGTTTCACTGAATGACCACTTTGCTTAATGACCAAGTTGGTGGTCCCTATTGTGGTCCTTAAAGGAGGACTAACTGTAATGGGAATTAAGTCTAAATAACCATGTTATGTGTCTGGTAAAGGGTGTTTACCGCTGCTCTCCATTCCTCCTTTCGCTTCTCAAAGCAGCCTCGTTGCCACCGAATTTCAAAGATAGTCTTGGGGGGTGGGGGGCAGCCTTATTTTAGCACATCACGGGGTGAAATCCAGCAGGTTCTGATAGGTTCTGGAGAACCGGTAGTGGAAATTTTGAGCAGTTCGGAGAACCGGCAAATACAACCTCTGGCTGGCCCCAGAGCGGGGTGGGAATGGGGATTTTGCAATATCCTTCCCCTAGGAGTGGGTTGGGAATGGGGATTTTGCAATATCCTTCCCCTAGGAGTGGGTTGGGAATGGAGTTTTTGCAGTATCCTTCCCCAGGACTGGAGAGGGAATAAGGATTTTGCAGTATCCTTCCCCTGGAGTGGGGAGGGAATGGGGATTTTGCAGTATTGTTCCCCTGGAGTGGGGAGGGAATGGGGATTTTGCAGTATCCTTCTCCCAGGAATGGGGAGGGAATGGGGATTTTGCAATATCCTTCTCCCAGGAGTGGGGAGGAATGGAGATTTCTGAACCGGTAAGGAAGGTAAGTAGATTTCACTCCTGATGTATACCTTATGATTCTTGATGAATATATCCTATCTTTTTATGTACACTGAGAGCATATGCACCAAAGACAAATTCCTTGTGTGTCCAATCACATTTGGCCAATAAAGAATTCTATTCTATTTTACTCTATTCTATTCTATTCTATTCTATTCTATTCTATTCTATTCTATTCTATTCTATTCTATTCTATTCCATTCCATTCCATTCCATTCCATTCCATTCCATTCCATTCCATTCCATTCCATTCTATTCTATTCAAAAGAGGTAAGACTCTAAAAGGAGTGCAGAGAAGAGCAATAAAACTAATTAGGAGACTGGAGGCTAAAGCATACAATGAAAGGTTGTGGGAATTAGGTATGTCTAGTCTAATAAAGAGAAGGACGAGGGTTGATAGGATAGCAGTCTTCTTGAACTTGAGGGCCTGTCACAGAGAAGAGGGAGTCAACTTACTCTCCAGATGGAAACTAACCAAAGAGAAATCCAATCTAGAACTAAGGAGAAATTTCTTGATGGTCATAATAATTAATCAGCGGAACAGCTTGCTACCAAAAGTTGTGGGTGCTCCATCACTGAAAGTTTTTAAGATGAGACTGGAAAGCCATTGGTCTGGAATGGTATAGGATTGCCTGCTTGAGCAAGGGGTTTGTTCTGTCCCAGCTTCGGATTCCCAGAGAATGTGACACACACCAAGCTTCGCAAACACTGTTTAATTCCAAACAAACCCCTTTCAAGAATGCAGGCTTCCCGTGCAAAGGGTCCTTATCAAAGTTATTCAGAACAAAATCCGACAAAGGTTGGCAACCAGAACAGAAAACCAGATATGAGAAGTTGCTCGCTCTCCAAGATGCCCTGTAGTAATGAGACGTTGTTTCTAGCAAGAAAGCACTAGCTGCGTGCGACTTAAATAGGCTAAGGGAGTGGCCAATTATCCTCAAGCCCTACTTTCGAGTAAACCTCCTCCTCCTGAGTAGCCACTCCTGCCTTTTGGCAGCCCTGTATGCTCGAGCATTGAGGAGAGGCTCCTCCACTTCGCTCTCTCTCCTTGAAGGAACCTCTGGAGGTTCTGAAGGCCCTGGCTGAGTCTCTGCCTCTGGCACCACATCCTCTTCAGCCTCCTCACTGTCCGATGCGAGCGCTGGCTGCGCAGACTGCTGGCACGACCCACCAGCCTCCTCTTCATCGGGATCAGCCACGATCCGCGCAGGCCGCTGGCGGGCCACAACAGGGTTGGATTAGAAGACCTCCAAGGTCCCTTCCAACTCTGTTATTCTGTATTCTACACTCCTCCGTCTGCACCTGCTTGATATTTCTTCTTGCTCAGTTGCAGAAAGTAAAAACAAGCTTTTCCAGTTAATGACACTTCTATTCTTATCACACATTGATTGACATGTTTGCATCCCCTGCTGCTTCCCACTTCCCATGTTCCTACTTATTTATTTGGTAAAGAGGCAGATCTGTTTGCATTGCTACCATCTCAGATCTCTTCGAAGTTAAGATTGTTGGTTGCTGAGATCCATAAGTATTTCCAGAAGACTCCGGACACAGGGAAATGCTTTGAGATTGGCAGTGCCAGGGTCAGCGGGTGCTCCTCAGAACTAGTAAGGCAGAAGGAAGGAGAGCCAACATTCAGGGTTGACCCTGCCATTAGACAGTGTGAGGCGGTTGTTTCAGGCTACCAATGCTGAGTGAGAGGTGTTAGACGACATAACTGTGAACTGTTCAGCCTGTCTGCATGCCTTGGCTTTATGCGGTCTCATTTTCTGATATAAAACAAGCCTGAAATGAAAATGTAATCAGAGTTTGGGGGATTTTCATTTCATTTCATTTCATTTATTACATTTTTATACCGCCCCTCTCGCGAAGGACTCAGGGCGGTGAACAGCCAGGATTAAAAAAACATACAATATAAACATTAAAATACTTTAAAACATAAGTCTGGATCGGGACTCCTTGTGCACAGTCACTCATGCCTTGGTTACGTCACGCCTGGACTACTGTAACGCTCTCTACATGGGGCTCCCCCTGAGGAGCACCCGGAGGCTCCAGCTGGTGCAGAATGCGGCCGCGCGGGTGATTATGGGAGCGACGTGGCGCTCCCACATAACACCTCTCCTGCGCGAGCTGCATTGGCTCCCGGTGGTCTTCCGGGTGCGCTTTAAGGTGTTGGTTCTCATCTTTAAAGCGCTCCATGGCTTAGGGCCAGGGTATTTGCGAGACCGCCTGCTGCTACTGATAACCTCCCACCGGCCAATACGCTCTCACAGAGAGGGCCTCCTCGGGGTGCCGTCGGTCAGGCAATGTCGGCTGGTGGCCCCCAGGGGGCGAGCCTTCTCTGTGGGGGCACCCGCCCTGTGGAATGAGCTGCCTCCCGGAATACGATTGATCCCGGACCTCCGGACCTTCCATAAAGCCCTGAAGACGTTTTTATTTCATCAAGCCGGCCTAGCCTAAATGGTTTTTAACTGGGATTTTAAATTTTATGGATTTGGGGTTTTAAATTGGGTAGCCAATTATTTAATTCTTTTAATTATCTTAACTTTTGTATTTGTATGTTTTTTAATTTTGGCTGTTCACCGCCCTGAGTCCCTTCTGGGAGAAGGGCGGTATACAAATTAAATAAATAAATAAATAAATAAATAAATAAATAATTAAATCTATATTGGCTTCCCCCAATTTAAAACCTCTTACCCATAAAAGTAACCAATTAAAAAAAATTTAAGCCAGCCCGGCTTGCTGAAATAAAAAAAGTCTTCAGAGCCCGGCGAAAGATCCGGAGGTCCAGGATCAGTTGTATCCCTGGGGGTAGCTCATTTTGGGGGATATATATGTATTTCTCTTTAGCCAGGTTCTACCTACGTAAACCAAGATATTATGCAGCTTTAGTTCACTGAAATCACTGAACTAGGGCTGCATAATATCTTGGTTTATGTAGGTAGAACCTGGCTAAAGAGAAATACACATAAAACCTATGAAAAAAAAAAAGAAACACACACACACATACACCTGCATTACTGTTCTAGCCAGGGTTTTTCCTACGTAAATCAAGATGTTTGTATAGCCATAGTTAAGTGACATCCCAAATCACTATTTTCTAGGCTTTATCAGACATTTAAGCAGCATTATGCTGCCTGCTGTAAGACTTAAGGGAGACTAAGATAGATCTATTTCGGCCTTATAAGGCCTCATCAGTTAGCCACACCCTCATTTTATGACTCCTCCCTGTAATGGTCAAATATTTATTTTGTTCTTTTTTCGTAGGTCTATATGTGCATTATTTTTCTAGCCAGGGTTTTTCCTACGTAAATCAAGATGTTTGTGTGTGTGTCTCTCTCTCTATATATATATAGACACACACACACACACACACACACACACACACACACACAAAAATACACGTACACAGATCTGGATGCATATGAAGGAGCACGGCCACACGTTTGATTTTCAAGAGGCTGAGGTTATTGCCCATGATAAGACTAAAGGAGGACGCCTACTAAAGGAAGCCTGGTTCTCCAATAGCAATTCTATCAACAGGCATATCGAGCTGCCACCAGATTACCAGGCTTTGAGACACCAGGAGAGACCCTGCAGGAGGAGCAGAGATGGCTTTCCATCGGTGAGCAGAGACCAAGGGCACCCACCACCCACCTCTGGGCATGCAGACTCAGCCTTTGAAGGCACGGTTGGTCCTGACCAAACACGGAGTAACCCGGCAGGGCTGTCTCAAACTGCGACAGATAGGATTAATGAGAAACAAACCTGGCTGACCACAAGGTCACAGACAAGGCAGCAAATCGCAATAGCTGACAGGCTAACATCACCCCCCCACACACACTGATAAGCAAACTAGGAGGGAGGAATCAGTAGGAATCAAGCCTCCATCATCCAGCATGACGACAGCAAAAACAACACAGCTGATTACAAGAGGGAGACGGCTGGAAGGGCCTATTACACGCGCAATGGCTAAATTGATTAACGGCATATAAAGGCAGAGATCTCTGTAATGGCAGTTTAATATTCTGATGATGTCAGCAGATGGCTGACGAAAGCTTAGTAAAATAAAATTTTAATTCTTTAAAAATTTTAAAATCTTAAGTTCCGGAGTTCGCAGTATGTCTGCTTCTTTTTTTACTGTGTGTGTGTGTGTGTGTGTGTGTGTGTGTATCTGTGTGTATCTACCTTATATCTATATCTATATATCATCTGTATCATATCTACAGCCTCTCACCGACCAGTATGCTCCCATAGAGAGGGGCTCCTCAGGGTGCCGTCGGCCAAACAATGTTGACTGGCGGCCCCCAGGGGGAGAGCCTTCTCTGTGGGGGCACCCACCATCTGGAACGAGCTCCCCCCGGAGATACGGAGGATCCCGGACCTGCACGCTTTCCGCCGTGCCATCAAAACATTTCTTTTCCAGCAGGCCGGCCTAGCCTAACCTCTCTTTTAAACTTTTTTAAAAAATTTAAAATTCTTCAATTTTAAATTTGTCTTATGAATTTGGGGTGTTTTAAATTTTGTTTTTCGGGCCAAATTATTTAATTGTATTTTAATGGTTTTTTTAACATTTGTATTATATGTATTTTATTTGGCTGTTCACCACCCTGAGTCCTTCGGGAATAGGGCGGTATAAAAATTCAATTAATAATAATAATAATAATAATAATAATAATAATAATAATAATAATAATAATATATTAATCATAAACAATTTGGAATACATAGCAAAAAGAAGAGTCACAAGAGTTAACAAGATTGATTCTATATGGTATAAAGCTATTACAGAATCTGGATGTTCTGCTTTGGATACCACAAAGCTTCCTCCCAGAAGGTAACAAAGAAAACTGGTCATGGAGACGATGGGTAGCATCCCAGAGAACACTACGGGCCCTGAAAAAGCATCGCTTATATGCTACGTCCTGGATAGCAGGAAGTGAACTTACAATAATCTTTTCTGCTGTCCTCACCACTCTCTGCACAGCCTTCCAGTCCAAAACAGTAATACCTCCAAACCTCATGATAATACAATACGACACGATGCTTTCAATCGTCCCTTTATCAAAAGTGGGAAGGATAGAGGAAGGAAGATGTGCTCTTTTCATACGACGCAGAAAATACAGGCGCTGCTGTGGCCATTTCACCAATGTCACACAGTTGAGCGACCAAGCTAACACGCTTGTCAGCCGCACACCCAGAAACGTGATACTACTAACCACCTCCACAACTGAATCGTTAATACACAGAAATGACAGGTTCTTTAAATGGCACACAACTCTTTAAAGGTTGGGGGCTGTGCTTGGCTTTTGAATGGAAGCTGAAGAAGGCTGGGAGAAATTAAACACTTAATTTGATTAAAGAAGGTTAATATTGTACCATATGTTTTTAATACTTTTGCCTTCTGTCACAGGAAAAACACAATCCAGTAGCAACTCTCACTGGTAATGCAATCTGAGGTTTTCGCAGCCTCTGTGTGACGGGGGTCACGGAAATTATACACCCCTCCCCATCTTTAAAGTATTAAAAATAAGGACATTGACTGTCATATTTAATTATATAATTAATGTGGAAATCAGACATACATTTACAGCAGCTCATTTATTTGGGAGCAAATTCCTATTGAATGTTAGGACTCTCTTATTATTTAGACAGTTACTATTGAATGCATTTATGGACTGCCATTTAAAGTGATGTTCTATAATTGGATTATACATAAAGTCACAAATACATTGGTATCAGAGGTGGGTTTCAGCAGGTTCTGACCAGTTCTGGAGAACCGGTAGTAGAAATTTTGAGTAGTTCAGAGAACCACTAAATACCATTTCTGACTGGCCCCACCCCATCTATTCTCTGCCTCCCAGGTCCCAGCTGATCAGAAGGAAATGGGGATTTTGCAGTATCCTTCCCGTGGAGTGGTGAGGAAATGGAGATTTTACAGCATCCTTCCCCTGCCATGCCCACCAAGCCATGCCCACCAAGCCATGCCGCACTCACCAAGCCACATCCACAGAACCGGTAGTAAAAATGATTGGTACATATTTATTTATTTGATTTGATTTGATTTCTATACCGCCCTACTCCCGAAGGACTCAGGGCAGTGCACAGCCAAACAATAAAATACATACATACAAAATTTAAAAGTGGAATTAAAATCAAATTAAATAGTTTTTGGCCCAAACAATTTAAAACCCCAATCAATTTAAACCAATTTTAAAATTTGAATATATAAAATACTAAAAAATATTAAAAATTTACAAATCTTTTATAAAAGAGGGAGAAAATTAGGCCAGGCCCGCCTGGTGAAACAGTAAGGTCTTTAAGGCGCGGCGGAAGGTGCGCAGATCCGGGATCCTCCGTATCTCCGGGGGGAGCTCGTTCCAGATAGTAGGGGCCCCCACAGAGAAGGCTCTCTCTCTGGGAGCCGCCAGTCGGCATTGTTTGGCCGACGGCACCCGGAGGAGCCCCTCTCTGTGGGAGCGTACCGGCCGGTGGGAGGCTATTGGTGGTAGTAGGCGGTCCCGCAAGTAGCCAGGTCCTGAGCCATGGAGCGCTTTAAAGGTGGTAACCAAAACCTTGAAGCGCACCCGGAAGACCACCGGGAGCCAGTGCAGCTCGCGCAGGAGGGGTGTTACATGGGAACGCCATGTCGCTCCCATTACCACCCGCGCGGTGGTATAAATCTCTTATACTGTAGATCTAGAAAGTCCTGTTGAAGGATGTGAGTAATCTATCAATTAAATTGCTCAGAATCACAGAACATTATCTGGAAAGACAGATAGAAAAGTGAAGTCCTTGAATGCTTCAGTTGCTACAGCGCAACCGGAGCTCTGCCTGGTTTTTAATGCACACATTAAAATGGGGGCATGTCAACCTTGAAGCTGGCCTAACTGTGGCCATTTTCTTTTTGTAGCTTTTCTCTAAGGATGTTTCTCTTCAAGAGGCAATTGGACTTTCTGGTTTAAAAGAGTGGTGGCGCAGTGGTTAGAGTGCAGTACTGCAGGCTACTTCTGCTGGCTGCCTGCAATTTGGCAGTTCGAATCTCACCAGACTCAAGGTTGACTCAGCCTTCCATCCTTCCGAGGTGGGTAAAATGAGGACCCAGATTATTGGGGGCAATAGGCTGACTCTGTCAGAGCGGGCTGTAAACGAGGACCCAGATTCTGGTCTCTGGTACCTGGTTTGGGGACGGCGGACTAAAAAACCTCCATGCCCCTTTCAGCTCTTAAACCTCTATGATGAGCAGCGGTGGCTCAGCGGTTAGAGTGCAGTACTCTGCTCCTGCTGGCTGCCTGCAATTTGACAGTTCGAATCTCACCAGGCTCAAGGTTGACTCAGCCTTCCATCCTTCCCAGATTATTGGGGGCAATAGGCTGACCCTGTAAACCACTTAGAGAGGGCTGTAAAGCACTGTAAAGCGGCATATAAGTCTAAGTGTTATTAAGTGCTATTCTTATACTAGAAACGTAGGTGGCAGTTTAAAAAAAAATAAAGGACAACCATTAACCATTTTATTTTCCTTCCATATCGCCTCCTGACTCGTTTTCTCATTGAAGTTGACAATGAGAATTGTAATATTACAAGAAGGTGCCTGCTTGATCAATTTAGAGTCGAAGCAAGGTGGACTTGCTAAACCGCCGTTCCAGAATAGGAAATTCAGCCCTACGTTGTGTTGTGTTCAGCGGCCACCCGGCAACTGGGGACGCCGCTCGGGGATTGGCCAAGAGGCGTGGCCTTTTAAACGCAGGATTAATTGTGAGCTTTGATTGGTAGCCCTCTGACAGCGGGGCAGTATTTAAGCGCTGTCAGGTTTCCTCAGTTTTCGTTCGCAGTTACCATGCCTGTTCTGTTGTTAAATAAAGAGTTCTGTTGAAACACAACCTCGTTTAATTCATGCTACGCTAAGAATATAATACTGGCGATGAAGGAGTGGAAGTTTATGAATGGCGCCGCTGATGTTCACCCCTTTTGACGCAGCCACAGAGGTATGGGACGCTTATATGGAAAGGTTCGAATGTTTCTTAGAGGCAAACGACTTCACCGACCTTTCCGGCAGAAAAAAGAGGGCGCATTTCCTTAATTCTTGCAGCCCTGAGGTTTTCACGACCGCTCGGGCTTTGTTTGCCCCTACCCCTGTACACACCGTTTCCTGGGACATCCTGCGGCTGAAGTTGAAGGAGCATTACTCCCCCACCCTGTCCCGAATTGCCCGTCCTTGCCACTTTTCTTGAAAAATTACCGCCAGCGGAGGGAACGTCTCTTGCAGATTGGTAAACTCCGTGACTTTACCTGTTCTCCCATACTTAAAAGAGATCCACGGGGGAGCGGTTGCGTCTGCGTTGCCCTCCAGAGTCCGCCGAACCTTTGCAGTCTTTAATTAAGGGTGACAAACTCTTTGAACATCGCAGGATTCATCTGCTTCGCTTGTGCAAAAGCCGAGTGTAACAAAATAATTTAATCAAAACCACCAGCCTAATAAAGACTCTTGTTGCCACAACTAAATGGTGTTACGGTGGCAGCGTCTCATAGTTTCACATTTTAAAAAGCAGGTCAGAGTGTTCATTCATCTTGATTAGCAATGCCAACCTAATTACTTCTGGAGGAAACAGTAATTAGCTGGAGTCTCACCTCATTAATCATGACATTCTTGTAGCAGACTATTTTTATCTGATAAATGGCTCGGATTGGAACAAGGTGTATATTTGAATTGCAGTTAATTGTATACAGCTTGCTTGCTGCATTTGGCTTTTTTTTTTAAAAAAAAGAGTCTTTTAACTGCTTCCTTTCTATCTCATGCCAAGGGGTGCTTCCTGTAGACCGGTCCAATAGGAAGGAGGCAACGGAAGCCATTTTCTTAAGGAGGGAAAGGCTGGGCGGGGCTGCTCAGGAAGGGCGGGGCTAAAGTGGGGGGGAGGAGCCAGAGCCAAAATGGTTGGGGGGGGCCACCTTTCCCAAAGTGGGTGCTTGTTTCCTTTTTTTAAAAAAAAATATTGAAAATGTTTAAATTGGTAAAAGGCTAAGACGCTGAGCTTGTCGATCAAAAGGTTGGCAGTTCAGCGGATCGAATCCCTAGTGCCGCGTAACAGGGTGAGCTCCCGTTACTTGTCTCAGCTTCTGCCAACCTAGCTGTTTGAAAGCAGGTAAATAAATGCAGGTAGAAAAATAGGGACCACCTTTGGTGGGAAGGTAACAGTGTTCTGTGCGCCTTTAGCGTTCAGTCATGCCGGCCACATGACCACGGAGTCATTTTCAGACAACACTGGCTCTTTGGCTTTGAAAGGGAGATGAGCACCGCCCCCTAGAGTCAGGAACGACTAGCACATACATGCGAGGGGAACATTTACCTTTACCTTAAAGATGAAAATATATATAGAAAAAAAAAAGTTAAGCGACAAAAGCAGTATACAGTTAGGCCTCAAATTATGACCACAGTTAGGTTTCCATTGCTAAGCAAGACAGCTGTTAAGTGAGTTTTGCCCTGTTTTACGACCTTTCTCGCCATACTTGTTAAGTGAATCTCTGCAGCTGTTGACTTTGCTTGTCAGAAGGTCTCAAAAGATGACCACATGATCCAGTGGTGGGTTCCTCCCAGTTCGGCCCGGTTCTTCTGAGCCGGTAGCGGTGACGATATGGCGTCACCAAACCGGTTCTGCCCACCCCACACCCCCGTGCCTGACATGACCCCAGGACACTGCAACCATCATAAATACGAGCCAGTTGTACAAGCATCCGAATGTACATCATGTGAACATGAGTGTGCTTGCAATGGTCAAAAGTGTGAAAAATGCTCATAACATAAGTCACTTTTTTCAGTGCCATTGCAACTTCGAATGATCACGAAATGAACTGTTGTAAGTCAAGGACGACCTGTAGTAGCTGTAGAGCAACTGATGGGAGAAGTAGAGGACGATGGTCTTGGCCAGTGATATTTTCAACTTTAGCAACTTTAAGATGAGTAGACTTCAACTCCCAGAATTCCCCAGCCAGCCATTGCTGATTCCGCCATTCTAGGCCTTTCCCCGCCTCTTTTGGGTCACGTGACCCAGATCACATTTTATGCTGTCTGCCTTGGGTTTCCCAGTAAACCCATTTCCAAGGACGTGACATGAATGGAAAACCGAAATACACGGCAACGCGTTACTTCATTGAACAGAAGGAAATAGAATAAAACTCCCATGACTCTATAAAGGATACATAAGAATTTCAGAAGCCATATCTCTTGCCCGTTTGTGGTCAACTAACCAAGGTTTAAATGTGGGCTTAAGACAACTGGGGTAACAAATCTGATAAAAAGGTGACTTAGATCAATGTCTGGATGGAAATCTGACTAGATCGCCATTGAGTTGTATTCCATTGTGGAGCAAAGATTGGCCAATTCTAGAGAGGATAATGTCTCCTTCCTATTTGACGGGAAATACTATGCCTAGTAATTTCACCCTGTAGCTTACTCAGATGGATATATTCAAAACCTGTTGTCTGTTTCAGACATTTGAAGACATTTGAAGGATTCTAGTGAAAGCGTGGACAGGATCCCAACTGTCCCTCAAGGGTCACTCACTCACTCAGAACCTCTGTTCGATTATTAGAGCCTGATCTGACCATGCGAAGAATATGAGCAGTATGGTGGGTTCCCATCAGTGGTGAAATCCTCCGATGTTTGCCGCTAAATGCATTCTACACATGCATGCACAGTGCACGCCAAACATGCACTTCAAATGAGCGCTTCGCGTGGGAAAATGAGGCTTAAGAAGGTAAGTAAAACAGCGAAGGGGGGGGAACGGCTGTGCTGCGCGATTTAGATTCGCTAGAAAAGCAAGATTCTAGCAAAAGAAAGCACAATAAATTGTGCGGCACAGCTGATCATTGGAAATACCGGTTCGGATGAAGCGGTAGCATTTTTTTTTACTACTGGTTCGCCCGAACTGGTAGCTTTTATTACTACTGGTTCGCTCGAACCAGTGCGAACTGGTAGCATTTCACCCCTGGTTCCCATCACTCTGGATAACAGCACAATTGAAACCATTTCAGTCTTCATCTGTTTTTGGAAACCTAGGCTTTATATAGCTAAGTTGCTGTGATTTGTTTAAAGTGCACATTAATTGGAATGTACAGTATGATTCTGCAAATTAGCATTGTCTCAAAGTTGGTTCAATTCATAGTCCCAGAACAATATATCTGTAAAAAAAAGTAATTAAAACCATCTGTTTCTGGATAGCTCTATTAATATTAAAGCAATCTCTCTCCCTCTCCCTCCCTCTCTCTCTGTCTCTGTCTGTCTGTCTATCTCTGTCTCTGTCTGTCTTTCTCTCTGTCTCTCTGTCTCTGTCTCTGTCTCTGTCTGTCTCTGTCTGTCTCTGTCTCTGTCTCTCTCTGTCTCTGTCTCTTTCTCTGTCTCTGTCTCTGTCTGTCTCTGTCTCTTTCTCTGTCTCTTTCTCTGTCTCTGTCTCTGTCTCTTTCTCTGTCTCTGTCTCTGTCTCTGTCTCTCTGTCTCTCTCTCTCTGTCTGTCTCTGTCTGTCTGTCTGTCTCTGTCTCTGTCTCTGTCTCTGTCTGTCTCTGTCTCTTTCTCTGTCTCTTTCTCTTTCTCTGTCTCTGTCTCTGTCTGTCTCTGTCTCTTTCTCTGTCTCTTTCTCTGTCTCTGTCTCTGTCTCTGTCTCTGTCTCTGTCTCTCTGTCTCTGTCTCTGTCTCTGTCTCTGTCTCTGTCTCTGTCTCTGTCTCTCTGTCTCTCTCTCTCTCACTCACACACACATACACACTACAGTAGTGGCCAAAATTATGGAAACGTTTTGGGAAAAGTGTATTTTTGAGGTTTGATGGCTAATAACACCACTTTTTTTTTTGGAGTTTCAAGATAATCATATTCCACTGCTGGAATGGCCTGGGAATAGCCCAGACCTTAACCCAATTGAAAATCTACGGAGCCGACTAAAGAAACTTGTTAGTCAGAAGTGATCCAGCAATAAAACCCAGTTAATCGAAGCCATCATTCAATTTTGGTTTCACATTAGAACAGCTGCAGAACTAAAAGACTTGGTTCACTCCATGGGAAGACGTTGTAATGCCGTAATTCATGCTAAAGGTTACCCAACTAAGTTAATATTAAGTGACATGGTGATAATTTTTGTAGATCTCATTTTTTCTATGGTGATAATTTTTGCATATCTCATTTTTTCTACGTGTTCCACTTTTCTTCTTTATGCTGTAACTGCTATTCTAATAGCAAATCTTTCATAAAAGTTATTGCATTACATTCTTGATTAAATTATCTTTCCATTGATATATAATTTTATGGTACTACTCCAAAAAAAAGTGTTATTAGCTAGTTTTAGAAAATACACTTTTCCCAAAAGGTTTCCACAATTTTGACCACTACTGTATATGGAAAGCTTACTCTTAGTGTTATCTAATGTTTAATGAACATCACACAGAAACTTTGGCCATTGAAAGCTACGACGGCTCTGAAGAACATGAGTTATGACCAGTTCCAGGGGTGGGTTCTACTTACCTTTACTACCGGTTCGCAATGGAGCTGTGTGTGTGCATGCAAAGTTACGCTTGCATGCGCAGAAGCTTCCTGATGACATCGGGGTCAGTGGGCAGAGCCTCCCACCGGTTCTATAGAACCGGTCCGAACTGGGGGCAACCCACCCCTGACCAGTTCTCACAGTTAAGACTGTTGCAGATTAAAAAAAAAAAAATCTGAAAAAAGGCCGTGACAAACTACATTATTGTCAAGTGAAATGTATTGGCTGGATCAAGGACGATGGACAATGCGAAGATCATGTAATTAACCGTTTATTAACAACAGCTGGGCTAACTGCCACAGCTGTAACTGAAACTGCTTGGAACTCTGCCTGATACCTCTTATATTGCCAGCTGTCAGGCGGCTTAACCAATCAACGAACAGAACGTTACTTTAACCAATCAACGAACAGAATGTTACTTCCTACTTCAGCAGACTTAATACATTGCACCAAGAAACCTGTATGGACATCTCCATGTAGTCAACTCAAAGGAAAGTATGGGGACTCAACAATTCAAAGCAGAGTATGGAGAGTCAAATTTCTCTCTTAGTGCAGTGGTACCTTGGTCCTCAATTATTTTGAAACTCATCGGATTTGTTACTCAGTGTGTTTTGACAGGACAGTTTTGTCCCGGTACTCCTCGTTTGTTTGATACGCGACGCACAAGCTAGAACTTGTCGGTGTCAGCTGCCTTGTGACTCACTACATTATTCCTTATGGGAAAAAATTGTTTGATACTCATAGTTTTTTGGTACTCATTGTGCCTCCTGGAACCAATTAATGATGTGTACTGAACAGTGGTGGAATGCTGCTAGTTTAACAACCGGTTCAGTGAGCATGCGCTTTGTGCGTGCAAACACACTTTGTGTGTGTGCGTGCCTAAGGCACTTGTGCTGAAAATGGAGCATTTAGCAGCTCAGCTGCTTACCTTCCAAGTCAGCAACGGTAAGTAGAATAGCGAGGGGGGAGGAAATCAGCTGTGCTGAGTGATTGAGATGAGCTATAAAGCAGGAAATAAAGGACAGGATAGAGCAGGGGCGTGTGGGCGGGACCATTTGCTTGTTGGAGCTACCGGTTCGCCCGAACTTGTCCGAACTGGCTGAATTCCACCTCTGATACCGAAGTACCACTATATAAATTTGCCTGGAAAGTGAAGCTGGGCAATCATTCTCTCTTAGCCCAATTTACCTCACGGAATTGTTGTTTTGGGGAAAAATAGGAGGAGGAAGGTGTGTTTGGTATGTAAAGTGCCTTGAGTTATTTGTAACAATAACAATGGTGGGATATAAGTAATTAAGTAAGTAAATAACTTAATTAATTAATTAATTAAAGGTTCTCTGCTGGTTTTGGTGTGCCTTCAAAGAAGTGTCTCTGAGGAAACAGATCTACGACTTGAGGTTGAACTCACGACTCATGTTGAATGGATGGTTGGAGGCTATGGCTGATGTACATCTACTTCTGGGGTGGGGAACTACGGTCCTTTTATGACTTGTGGACTTCAACTCCCAGAATTCCTGAGCTCCTGAGAATTCCTGGCTGGCTCAGGAATTCTGGGAGTTGAAGTATACAGTATACAGGTAGGCCTCAAATTAGGACCACAATGAGGCCAAAGTTTCCCTTGCTAAGCAAGACAGCTGTTAAGCGAGTTTTGCCCTGTTTTACGACCTTTCTTGTCACGGTTGCTAAGTGAATCCTTGCAGCTGTTAAGTTAGTGACAAGGTTGTTCAGTGAATCTGGCTTCCCTGTTGACTTTGCTTGTCAGAGGATCAAGGAGTTGAGGTCTACAAGTCATAAAAGGGTCACAGTTCCCCAACCTCTGCTCTACGCAGAGAAAAGCCCCTTTATTCCTTTTCTTTAACCCTCTAGTGCGGGTGTGTGTGTGTCAAACTTGATTTCAATGAGGGCTGCATCAGGGTTGTGTTTGACCTCGGGGGGCTGGGGTGGGCGTGGCCAGGGTGGGCGTGGCGAGCTGGACATCACTCCTGTTGGGGGGCACCTGTGACAGCCCAAGTGCTCTGCCAGCAAAAACAGGCTCCCAAGTTCCGTTTTCAGCTGCCACAGCCTCCTGCAGCCCTCTGCCAGTGAAAATGGAGCTCGGGAGGGCTGCGGCAGAGGGTTGCAGGAAGCTGTGGCAGCCGAAAACGGAGCTTGGGAGCCCATTTTTGCTGGCAGAAGCACTGCGGGTCAGTCCTTCATTATTTCCAGAGTGGCCCTGCAGGCCAGATCTAAATACTCCACAGGCAGGATCTGGCCCCGGGGTCTTGAATCTGACACCCCTGCTCTAGCGATTCATAAAAGTGATTTCATTCCTTAGCCACTAAATTTATTTAAGAGCCTCTGATGTAGGACTTTGTTAAAGCTTACTTGAAAACCCCAAAATGGAGCGTTGACAAGGTTGTACCTCCATTCATGTGTCTGTTGACACTCTCAAAATAGCAGAACAAGCGAGTCCCAGAATAGCAACCTCTACTCACACATTCGGGGCATCATTTTAAAGAATGCTGCCAACATGTTCTGTTCGCCTGGTAAAAGGAATAATGTCAGAACCGAGATCCTCTAGGAGTAAATCAGTGGAGAAACACGTTATTTTTAAAGGGATATTCTCAGCTGCCACCAGTTTCGTACTGGCAGCCCAGCACGTGAAGTCATAATTCTAATTTCAAATTGGTCACCATCCAAAAAAGATATGTGCAGTTTTATCATGAAAGAGTAGGTTAATGAGACAGCCATTAGGCAGAGTGGGGGGCGGGGGTAGGGAGAAAAGATCTCCCTTGATAACTGGGAAAACCCTCCCAAGAAATATTGTTAGCAAGCAGACTCATCACTGGATACAAAATAATTAACTTTATATTTCCCTACAAGCAGGAGTGAAATGCTACCGGTTCAGACTGGTTCGGTTGAACCGGTAGTGACGGCAGTCGGTGGTTCGGAGAACCGGTAGCGATGTCGGCGAGAGGCTCCGCCCAGCCACCCGGTCATCGTTATTTCCTGGTTTTAACCTGGTTTATCCTGATTTTAACCAGGAAGTAACCTGTTTTTTACCCTCTGCGCATGCGCAGAAGGGTTTGCGCATGTGTAGAGGGTCTGCTCGCGCACATGATGCACACGCGAGGCGCGTGCACTTCTGAACCGGTTGGGAAGGTAAGTAGATTTCACCCCTGCCTGCAAGTACCCATTTGGGAAAACGTTTTGGGTGCACAGGATTTAAAAAAAATCCAATGAAAGCGACTATGTAAACGCAGTATAGGTACTCCTTGAATTATGACCGATCAAAGTTACGACAGCCAGGCCCCTACACCAGGGGTCAGCAACCTGCGGCTCTGGAGCTGCATGTGGCTCTTTCATCCCTCTGCTGCGGCTCCCTGTCACTCAAAATACACGTCACAACTGCCAAATTGCAACACTCATCAACGTACAATTTATTAAGCTTTTTGACCCCCGGTAGGCCAATCATGGATAAATCCAAGAAAAGAAAAGTTTGAGAAGGAAACAGAATCTTTGATTCAATTATATATGCTAGTTTTGTGGCCGCTCAGGAAATAGTCAAGCACCAGAAGAGTGTTGTGACTCCGACCCCCGAGCCCATTTTATCGGAGGGAGAAGACTTCAAAAGTGAAGGAGAGGAGTTGGCAAGGCCTCCCTTTCCAGGACCCTCCTCTCTGGCAATGCCTCAGGTGTCTTCCAAAGGAGAAGAGATAGGCCAGGAGCCAGGCATCTCCGAGCAGCCGCAGTTAGACAGCGACGGAGATAAGTCTTGGCTGGATCCCCGCCAGCGTCAGAAAGACAAGCGCATGCAGCAGAGAAGGAGGCGTGCCAGAGATTAAGATGAGTCACTGGACCACACCCCACAGGGGATAAAAGGGGGTGTGGTGGCCATTCAGGCTTTGTGACGGACAAAACTGAACAGCTAGCAAGTCCTACTGTGTCTCTGGAACTGCATTATCTGCCTTCCTTGGATTTATTATGGACTGGACTTGACAATTCTTTGGCTTTGTGAATTTATTTTGGTTTATCTGACGGAGGAGGAACACCTCCCTCTGTGAGTAAAGTTTTTGGCAAGCAGCTACTGGGTTGCTGCCAATTCTGTTATCCAAGGAAATTATTGTCTGCAAGTTTATTTTAACTCCTGGCTGACTGTTTGTGTGCGTGTGTGAGATGGGGACCGAACAAAGAGTTTTGTGGCTCCCGGTGTTTTCTTTTCGGTGGGGAATGGGTCCAAATGGCTCTCTGATTGTTTAAGATTGCCGACCCCTGCCCTACACAGTCATATTAACCTGTTTTGTATGCTCAGCAACTGGCCTGCATTTATGACTGTTTGCTGTGACCCACAGTCATGCAACTGTGATTGATGATGGTGTCCAGCAAAAAAAAAAAAAAAAAAAGACCAATGGATTAGGGTTAGGGTTGCTGCGTTTGCTTAACACCCGGGACATTCACTGAACAACTGCTATATTTGCTTAACAACCCCTGCAAAAATGGCCATAAAATTGATCATAATCACACAATGGCATTTTTAATAACTGGGCTCAGTTACAATTGTGAGTCCAGGATTAGAGTCTTCGAATATGACCGCGATGGAGTCCACAATTTCTGTTGTAAAACAAGGCCATTGCTAAGTGAATCGTGACCTATTTTACAACTTTATCTTTCCCCTGCCAGGCCCACCAAGCCACGCCCACACCCACCAAGCCACACCCACAGAACCAGTAGCAGGGGTGGGTTCTAAATTTTTTTACTACCGGTTCTGTGGGTGTGGCTTATTTTGTGGGTGTGGCTTGGAGGTCATGTGGCTAGCTGGTCAGAGTCATTTCTGGAAGGTCCTCGCACTTACCACCAGTCCTCACACTTACGACCCAACTCATTTGTTTGCTTTTAACATTGATCAGCTGTAGGACGGCCCTTTGAAGCCCCGCGGCAAGAGTTTAAACAGTTTTTTTCCCTCTAGTCATCAGCTGGGACTCAGGAGGCAGCAATAGACTGGGGGTGGAACCAAATAAAAGGTAAGAATAACGTGGGTGGGTGAGTGGGGGGAGAACCGGTTCGGTGACATCATATCGTCACCGCTATCGGCTCGGCCGAACCGGACCGAACCGGGAGGAACCCACCACTGACTGGTAGTAAAAAAAAAATTGATTTCACCCCTGGTAAGAATGTTTTAAAACAAATTCTGTGGAGCCTTTGGTGCTCTCTAAACTTGGTTGTTTACTTGCAGGTGGTTTCATTACCTGAGTAGTAACATCATCAAGGCAAAAAAGGGAGAGGGGTTTTGCCCTGTGTTTATATGTAGTAGCTTGCCCTGCCAGTATCGATGCGGGGGGTGGGGGTTATAATTTTCTCCTTGGCAGTTTCTTGATTAGGGTTTTGTTTTCCGCTCGATTGTTTTTCTGGTGTTAATCCCTGCTTATCTGCATGTTCTTGGAAGATGTTCTTTGCTTCTTAGCCCTTTTTTATTATCTCTTTTGAATAGGGTGCAGATGTGCCTTGTTTCTAAGTGTCTATTGATGGCTGATTTGTCGGAATATCAAGCTTCCAGGAATTCCCTGGTGTTTTTTGGACTTTGCTTGGTTTAGGATGCTCAGTTTCCCTCTTGAAATGAATTCTTAAGTCTGTCCAGGTGTTGTGAGATTAAGGAGTATTCATCCTGTCTTCTGACTGTGAGCTGGCATTCGCGGATGCGCTTTGCTAGACTTCGCCCGTCTGTTCTACATCGTGGCTGTTACAGTTCTTGCACTGTATGTGGTAAACAAGTCCTCCTTGATCTTCCTGGGATGTGGGCTCTTGATGGTGATGTTCCAATACAATAAGCAGATAGACAAGTCAGAAGCGAGCATTTTATTTCTAACATTGAAATTATATTGTTTGTTTCCAAAGCAGATAGGAAATATACTTCTATGGATGCCCAGCCCAGGAAACGTATGTATTATTACCTGGGTGTTTAAAAATTCTCAAATTTTTAAGAATGGTGAATGAACATGGGGACGTGTTGGGCCCAAGGACCAAGAGTGATGCATGGAGTTACATCTGAGTAATTTCTTTAGTATTGTTCACCTGTAGAGAGCCTCTTGCATCTGTAAGTCTACTGGCCCGCCTTCCTTCCTTCCTTCCTTCCTTCCTTCCTTCCTTCCTTCCTCCCTCCGCTTCCTCCCTCCGCTTCCTCCCTCCCTCCCTTCTTTCCTTCATTCCATCTTCCCTCTGCTTCCTTCCTTCCTCCTTTCCATTCTCCTTCTGCTTCCTTCCTTCCTCCTTTTCTCTCTCCCTCCCTTCTTTCCTTCCTTCCATCCTCCCTCTGCTTCCTCCCTTCCTTCCTCCCTCCCTTCCATTCTCCTTCTTCTTTTCCTTTCTCCCATCCTTTCTTCTTTTCTCCTTCCCTCCCATCCTCTCTCTGCTTGCTTCCTCCCTCCCCTTTTCCCTCCCCCTCCTCCCTCCCTTCCTCCCTCCCACTGCTTCCTCCCTCCCTCCTTCCTTCCTTCTCCCCTCCCTCCCACTGCTTCCTTCCTCCCTCCCTCCCCCCCACCCTCATTCCTTCCCCCAGTCCTCCACTTCCTCCCTCCCTCCCTTCTTTCCTTTATTCCATCTTCCCTCTGCTTCCTTCTTCCCTTCCATTCTTCTGCTTCCTCCCTTCCTCCCTCTGCTTCCTCCCTTCCTCCCTTCTTTCCTTCCTTCCCTCCTCTCTCTGCTTCCTCCCTCCCTTCCATTCTCCTTCTGCTTCCTTCCTTCCTTCCTCCCTTCTTTCCTTCCTTCCATCCTCCCCCTGCTTCCTCCCTCCCTCCCTTCTTTCCTTCCTTCCCTCCTCTCTCTGCTTCCTTCCTCCCTCCCTTCCATTCTCCTTCTGCTTCCTTCCTTCCTTCCTCCCTTCTTTCCTCCCTTCCATCCTCCCTCTGCTTCCTCCCTCTCTCCCTCCCTTCCATTCTCCTCCTTCTTTTCCTTTCTTCCATCCTTCCTTCTTTTCTCCCTCCCTCCCATCCTCTCTCTGCTTGCTTCCTTCCTTCCTCCTTCCCTCCCTCTCCTCCCTCCCTCCCTCCCCCTCTTTCCTTCCTTTCTTCCTTCCTTCTTTCCGATGTGAGAACTTCCCTATTGTGTAAATTGTTTCGGGCCCTAAGCAGATACACAAAGTCCTTCTTGGCACATGCAGAACCTGCCAGCACACTCTCCTTTTGTGGGGAGCTGAGCCCCCCACTTCTCTTCAGCCCTCTGTAATGTCTTTCCCATTGTCCGCATAATCCCTACTTCCTTTCACCCCCTGCCAATATTTAAAATTTAAACCTCCGTGCCTTTCTTCTCAAGTCCTGCATCTGATTTGAATAATACCAGTACCGTTTTGTGCTGTTCCCTCCCGATCTTGTGTTTTTCCACGGTGAGCATGTTCTAAAAGCAGGAACAAGCAGCTAGTTATAACTCACGCTGAGTTTTGGTAATTAAATTTCATTGCTTCGGTATTATTATTTTCTTGTTCTTTTTCTTCACATCCTCGTCCAACAGGCTTTCAACTGCAAAGATTAAGCTACTTGCCCGTTTGACTCCTCGGTTTCTTTTTATCTTCTTTTTTTAAAAAAAACAAAAAAACCAAAAACCCCACGAGCAAACAACAACAACAAAAAAAATGACACAATATTTACCACAGCGCTTTTCATTAAAGAAAGAGAGAGAGAGAGAGACAGAGAAGTCTGTTTGGAAACTGACAAAGAAGGATGGCGGGGAAAAGGAGTTTGATTCCAGTGAGCCTCGGTTCTCTTGAATGCACACACAATAAGCATTTCCCTTTGAGGTCTTTTGAGTAGCCATTTTGTATGTATGCATTGGCCGCGTTTCTTTGTGCTGGCCGGATTTGATATAAAAGCTCGCAATTTCCATCCTGACTGAGGATCTTCTAAGTCTTAAATGGACGATTTCCCTTTCTCCTGGAAGGCTCTCCTTCTTTTTTACAAGTTCAAATTCTGGCTAGAAAGGATCCTAGCCTTAATAAGCCTCAACCACACACACACACACACACACACACACACAAACGTGGAAATAATTGTTTGTTCCTTAGCCCTGCTTGCTTTGGAGAAAAAGGGAGGACAATGTGTGATAATATTTGCATGGGGTTAAAAAACACAAAAGCAGGGCCGCATACAAAAAGGACAGGGTTTCAATTTTTATTTTTATTATTAGATTTTTATCCCGCCTTTATTGTTTTATAGAGGACTCGAGGCGGTGAACACATCTAATACTCCTTTCTCCTATTTCCCCCCCCCCAACAACAATCCTATGAGGTAGGCTGGGCTGAGAAAAAGCACCTGGTCCAAAGTCATCCAGACGGCTTTCATGCCTAAAGTGGGATTAAAACTCACAGCCTCCTAGTGTTTGGCCCAAAGTCAACTAGGCAACTTTCATGCCTGAAGCAGGACTAGAACTCACAGTCTCCTGGGGATTGGGCCAATGTCACCCAACTGGCTATCATGACTAAACTGGGACTAGAACTCACAGTCTCCTGGTAATTGGCCCAAAGTCACTCAGGTGGCTTTCATGGCTAAAGTGGTACTAGAACTCACAGTCTCCTGGTGACTGGCCCAAAGCCATCCACTTGGCTTTCATGGCTATGGTCATACTAGAACTCACAATCTCCTGGTGACTGGCCCAAAGTCACTCAGGTGGCTTTCATGGCTAAAGTGGTACTAGAACTCACAGTCTCCTGGTGACTGGCCCAAAGCCATCCACTTGGCTTTCATGGCTATGGTCATACTAGAACTCACAATCTCCTGGTGACTGGCCCAAAGACATCCAATCAGCTTTCATGTCTAAGCTGGGACTAGAACTCACAATCTCCTGATGATTGGTCCAAAGTCAACCAGCTGACTTTCATGGCTCAGGCAGGACTAGAACTCACTGGTGATTGGCCCTAAGTCACCCAGTTGGCTTTCATGCCTAAAGTGGGACTAGAATTCACAGTCTCCTGGTAACTGGTCCAAAGTCACTCAGGTGACTTTCATGGCTAAGGTGGTACTAGAACTCACAGTCTCCTGATAACTGGTCCAAAGTCACTCTCTGGCTAAGGTGGCTTTCATGGCTAAGGTGGTACTAGAACTCACAGTCTCCTGGTGACTGGCCCAAAGCCATCCAGTTGGCTTTTGTGGCTAAGGTGGGACTAGAACTCACAGTCTCCTGGTAACTGGCCCAAAGCCATCCACTTCATTTTCGTGTCTAAGGTGGGACTAGAACTCTCAGTCTCCTGGTGACTGGTCCAAAGACATCCAATCAGCTTTCATGTCTAAGGTGGGACTAGAACTCACAGTCTCCTGGTAACTGGCCCAAAGCCATCCACTTCATTTTCGTGTCTAAGGTGGTACTAGAACTCACAGTCTCCTGGTGACTGGCCCAAAGCCATCCAGTTGGCTTTTGTGGCTAAGGTGGGACTAGAACTCACAGTCTCCTGGTAACTGGCCCAAAGACATCCAATCAGCTTTCATGTCTAAGGTGGGACTAGAACTCACAGTCTCCTGATGACTGGTCCAAAGTCAACCAGCTGACTCTCATGGCTCAGGTAGGACTAGAACTCACTGGTGATAGGCCCTAAATCACCCAGTTGACTTTCATGCCTAAAATGGGACTAGAATTCACAGTGTCCAGGTAATTGGCCCAAAGTCGCTCAGGTGGCTTTCATGGCAAAGGCGGTACTACAACTCACCATCTCTTGCTTCCTAGCCTGAGGTCTTAACCACTTGGCAAAGCTGCTTCTCTAATGAGCAAACTGCAACTGCAGTTTTGCTTCAGGTCCACTTCAGCCTCTTCTTTCCTAGCCAAACCCTGATTTGGAGTTGAAAGTTGTTTGCTATACACCGCAGTGATGATACAAAAAGGAAAGAAAGTATGCGCGAGAACAAATGAAATGCTTTGCAAATGGTTCAGCCCAGCACACAGAATAAAACGAGAAGTGATGTTCCTCGGCTGTTTAAATTATTTGCAGATAATTGGATAAGAAGGGATGCTGGTGATAATAGAGACAAGTTGATGGAGGAAGGCATATATGCTATTCTACGCAGACGACGCCTTATTATTGGCTGAGAAGCCAAACAATGTGTAATCAAGGTTAGATTCATTGCGTGAGGCAATAAATAGCATGAATCTAAAGATCAATGCATTAAAAAAATTTTTTATTATTTTTTAAATTTGATTTATATGCCGCCCTTCTCCGGAGACTCAGGGCAGCTTACAATGCGTTAAGCAATAGCCTTCATACTTTTGTATATTTATACAAAGTCAGCTTATTGCCTCCACAATCTGGGTCCTCATTTCACCTACCTTAGAAAGGATGGAAGGCTGAGTCAACCTTGAGCCTTGGAGAGATTCGAACCAGCAGTAAATTGCAGGCAGCTGTGTTAATAACAGGGTGTGTAGACCACTGTACTATCAAGGCTCTTTTACTAAGTAAGTACTAAGTAAGGTCTGGAAAATTGAATTAACAACAAACAATTATGTAATATTTATTTAATCTGTCCCTTATTTAACTAAATAGAACCGAAAAATTAAACAAAAAGGAAGCAAACAACAAACACTGAATATATGTATATTAATGTATATAGTTTTAAAGGTTTGCAGATCAGGAAGACTATATTTCACTATACAGCAACCACCATAAACATGAATCAATTGCTATGAATTTTGACCACGTGATCGTGGGGAATGCCACAATGGTCGTAAGTATGAAAATTGGTCATAAGTCACTTTTTTCAGTGCCGTCGTAACTTTGAATAGTTACTAAATGAATTGAGAACTACTTATACTTGCAATCACATGCTCAAATTAAAATAGCATATTGTCATGATATCAGCGTTCCAAATTAGGCTCTCTTCCAGCGCTGACATGAACGAAATGAGAGAGCAGAAGTGTTGATTTATTGCTGAGACGAACTTTTACCTAGTTTTCTGCATGCAACAGATAGTGTTACCTGGTTGATGGAGGGTGGGGGGCACATTCCTGTGAAAAGAACGTGCCGGGATGTAGAGATGGATCTGCATGATGGCCAATGGGACATTGGGGTTGGAGAGCGGAAGAGGAGGAGGTTGGAAGGAGGGGCCAGTTTGGCTGCAACTTGAATCAGGAATGTCAGATTTTTTCTATTCTTAAATAAAGTGATTCATTAGAGACTTTGCGTTTGAGAATGAAGTTTATTTAAGATAGCACCGAAGCCTGACACATTCTCAGTATAGTCCAAACTAAATCAAAACAAACTCTTCATAACACAAATTCTTCAGTCTAATCACCAACCTTGGTATAATTAGGCAAACTGCCAAGGGCTTCTCTTGGCAAAAGTTCAGAAGCAGAAGACGCCGACGAGATAAGTGCAGCAATACTATCAACGTTGTTTTCCAACAAAGAGCCCAAGAGCCGTTGCTGCTTTTTTAAGCCTTATGGGAGGGGCCAATCATCTCTTGGCCCTACTCCCGAGTCGTCCTCTTTGTTGTAGCTGCTTTTGCCTTCTGGCAGCTCTTCTCATACGTGCACTAGGAACAGGCTCCTCCTGTTCCTCTGCCTCTCTACTGTCAGCCTCTGGAGGCTCTGGAGTCCGCGCATCACTCCCTGATGGCCCTGGCCCCATCTCTGCCTCCGACGCAGAGCCCTCATCCGGGCCTTCCCCAGCCTCCAGGACTGGCCCATGTTCTTCCTCAGCCTCATTGCTGTCCGACTCCGCTACCAGCTCCACAGGCTGCTGGCGAACCACAACAGCGCCTGCCTTCAGCGCATGCGCCTGGCCTCAAAAATATGCCTAAATAGGATGGCATAGAGCCGGGGCAGGTGGGCGGATGGGCGGATGGGCGGGCGCACCCATGATTTCCACTACCGGTTCGGGTAAACCGGTCCCAACCAGCTGAAAACCATCTCTAGTCCCAACTAGCAAATATCCCAATAAGGTAACTATAAATGAGTTAAAGCTAGTGGAACACTTGATCTTCGTTTTCTACTCGGCATTAAAATTTGCTGGATGGTTTTTATCCAGCCACATCCATCTACTTCACAAGATTCTTGTATGGATAAAATAGGAACCCTAGGCATGTTTTAGATAGATTCATTGAAAATGAAAGACTAAATAGAAAAAACAAGGAGTCAGTTTAGTTCAGAGGACACCAGGCTAGGAAGCAGGAGATGATGAGTTCTAGTCCCGCCTTGGGCTTGAAAGCTGATTGGGTGACTTTGTGACTTTGCACCAATCACCAGGAGACTGTGGGTTCTAGTCCTACCAGTCACTCTATCTCAGCCCTGAATTGGATATTTGATATTTTTATCCTGTCTTTATTATTTTTATAAAAAACTCAAGGTGGCAGAGATACCTAATACTCCTTCCTCTTCCCATTTTCCTCACAACAACAACCCTGTGAATAATTCAATTCATTTATTATTTTTATAAACAACTCAAGGAGCCTGGATAACTCAGCAGACTAATGCATTGTAATTTAACTCCAGCTGTCTGCAATTAGTAAATTCGAATCTCCCCAGGCTCAAGGTTGACTCAGCCTTCCATCCTTTCTAAGGTAGGTAAATTGAGGACCCAGTTTGTGGGGGCAATAAGCTGACTTTGTAAAAATATACAAAAATATGAAGGCTATTGCTTAACGCATTGTAAACCGCCCTGAGTCTCCGGAGAAGGGCGGCATATAAATCAAATAAAAAAAAAAAAGGTGGCAGATATACCTAATATTCCTTCCTCTTTCCATTTTCCTCACAACAACCCTGTGAATAATTCAATTCACAGGGTTGTTGTTGTGAGGAAAATGGGAAGAGGAAGGAGTATTAGGTATATCTGCCACCTTGAGTTGTTTATAAAAAATAATAAAGACAGGATAAAAATATCAAATAAATAAACCAGCAAGCAAATAAATAAATAAAAAAACAGGTATCTACTTGAAAAGTGAAACAGGGGCATCCTGCGGAGGAGGTCATAAAAATCAAGAGCAGCAAATATTATGACGTGATTGAAGCATTTCTGCATGCTTTGCATTTTACAGCCAACACTGTAAAATCTGCAGTCACTTTTGTGATTTTAAGGAAATTATACAACGATATTTCCCATCTTGGTGTCTTTCAGAGATTGTGTGGACTACAACTCCCAGAATTCCCCTATCAGGAATGAATGCACAAAAATATCTAGAAGACTGAAGAATTGTTTCCTTAAGGAAAACCCATATGGGGCATAATCTGATTTAGGCAGGATTTGTTTCCCTTTCTTCTGAAATCTGCTCTCCTACTATTCAAGTGAATTAAAAATAGCTGTAAATTCTTTCTATCACATGTGTTTGAATAGCAGTAGTGCAGTTGCCCTGGGCTATTCCTTTCTTTCTTTTTTTAACAAAGTAAAGGATGATGTTTTTTGATAATGACAGAGAAACAGAGATGGAGGGAACAATCTTGGAGTGTGTCTTTGTAGTTGTATGATATTTATTTATGTATGATTATCTATCCATCATCTATCATCCATCATCCATCCATCATCCATCATCCATCATCCATCCATCATCCATCATCCATCATCTATCTATCTATCTATCTATCTATCTATCTATCTATCTATCTCCAGCCCAGCCCAACCCAACCCAACCCAACCCAACCCAACCCAACCCAACCCAACCCAACCCAACCCAACCTAACCTAACCTAACCTAACCTAACCTAACCTAATCTAATCTAATCTAATCTAATCTAATCTAATCTAATCTAATCATCTATCTACCTACAGTAATGGCCAAAATTGTGGACACCTTTTGGGAAAAGTGTATTTTCTAAAACTAGCTTAATAGCACCACTTTTTTTTTACAGTAGTACCATAAATTTATATATCAATGGAAAGATAATCAAGAATGTAATGCAATAACTTTTATGAAAGATTTGCTATTAGAATAGCAGTTGCAGTATAAAGAAGAAAAGTGAAACATAGAAAAAACAAGATATACAAAAATTATCACCATAGAAAAAACAAAATATACAAAAATTATCACCATGTCAGTTAATACTTTAGTTGGGTAAACCTTTAGCATGAATTACGTCTTCCCGTGGAGTGAACCAAGTCTTTTAGTTCTGCAGCTGTTCTAATGTGAAACCAAGATTGAATGATGGCTTCTATTAACTGGGTTTTATTGCTGGGTCGCTTCTGACTAACAAGTTTCTTTAGTCGGCTCCATAGATTTTTCCATTGGGTTAAGGTCTGGGCTATTCCCAGGCCATTCCAGCAGTGGAATAGGATTATCTTGAAACTCCAAATAAAAAAGTGGTATTATTAGCTATCAAACCTCAAAAATACACTTTCCCCAAAAGTTTTCCACAATTTTGGCCACTACTGTACCTACCTCTGAATCTGACCTGAAGCAATGAAGCAAGTGAAATTTTGTAGCATTTCCACTCCAGATGATTTAACCTGAGTAAGTTACTTCTACTCGTTCCGGAGAAGGTCTATCTCTATGATCTCTTAAGAGTTCAAATTGACTGGATGGCATTCATTCAATCACATGATAATCTCATTGCATATTTATCTATCGGTTTTAAAATTTACAGAATTATAATTATTTCCCTAGTTACGGCTTGAGCTGCACTATTGATCACGAGTCTAAGTGAAGTATGTCTATATTGTATAGAATTGTACCATTGTACAGAATTGTGCAAACCTGATTTTTGGTCAGGTTCGTCTGATCCGCCAGTTGCGGCCCTTTCTTGATCGGGATTCCCTGTGCACAGTCACTCATGCCCTCGTCACCTCTCTCCTGGACTACTGCAACACTCTCTACATGGGGCTCCCCTTGAAGAGCACCCGGAGGTTCCAACTGGTCCAGAATGCGGCCGCGCGGGTAATCACGGGAGCCGCATGGCGCTTCCATACAACACCTCTCCTGCGTGAGCTGCACTGGCTTCCAGTGGACTTCCGGGTGCGCTTCAAGGTGTTGGTTATCACCTTCAAAGCGCTCCATGGCATAGGACCTAGTTATCTTCGAGACCGCCTGCTGCTACCGATGACCTCCCATCGACCCGTGCGCTCCCACAGAGAGGGCCTCCTCGGGGTGCCATCAGCCAAACAATGTAGGCTGGTGACCCCCAGGGGGAGGGCCTTCTCTGTGGGGGCACCTACCCTCTGGAATCAGCTGCCCCCAGAGATAAGGAGAATCCAAGACCTCGGTGCCTTCCACCGTGCCCTTAAAACGTTCTTTTTCCAGCAAGCCGGGCTGGCCTAACACTTTTTAAAATGTTTTTAATTGTTTGTTATTGTTTTTAATCATGGGGGCCAAATTTATATATATCTTTTTAATTGTATTTTAATGTTTGTAGTTTATGCTTTTACTTGGCTGTTCACCGCCCTGAGTCCTCAGGGAGAAGGGCGGTATACAAATTTAAAAATAAATAAATAAATAAATAAATAAATAAATAAATAAATAAATAAATAAATAAGACTTTGTCCAATCCTCTCTGTGTTGGAAGTCTGTTTTGCCGTGTTCCATCATAACTGTGGTTTCTGATGTGTACATAGATTTCAAAAATAAGAACAATTAGATGTTCTAGGATTCCCACTTCTCCACAGTTCACTCTGATGCTACTTTGTCCTGATTTCGAATTGTCATGTCAAATTTCCATCCATCCTTTCCTTCTTTTGCACACATAATTTCTCCTACATAGAATTGAGAAGGGCATTGCTGGCAGACCATGGCAAATTCTCAAAAGCAGCAAGAAACAAGATCAACGAGGCCAACGAGAGAACAAGACCCTGCGACAAAGATGTCTACTTTGCTCTCACGTTTACACCAACAGTGCCATCACGGGCCCTGACAGTTTTACACACAAGATTAGTCCCTTCTACCCTGTTTTCCCAAAAATAAGACATCCCCCGATAATAAGGCCAATCGGGTTTTTAAGCGCATGCACTAAAATAAGCCTCCCCCCGAAAATAAGCCCTCCCTGAAAATATTTAAACGCAGAGCTGGAAATCAGGTAAAGACGGCAAGAGGAGCCCCATCTTGCTTCCCGAAAATAAGGCCAAATGTTTATTTCGGGGTTCCAAAAAATATAAGACAGTGTCTTATTTTCAGGGAAACACGGTACTTCCTGTAGAGCACTGATGGATAACCTTTTTCTCATTGTGTGTCAAAAGCGCGCACATGTTCACAACAGCGTGTGTATGTACCGGCACCCATAATGCAATGCACCCTCTGCACATGTGTGCATAACCCCCCACGTTCCCCCTGTGCATTATTGCACAAACCCCCCCCGCACCCCATTTTTGGCTTAGCAGGCCTCCCTGCAGCCTCCTGGGTCCAAAGACGGGCACCCCCCATGTTCCCCCCAGCCCCCGTGTATGTACGCGTGACCCTTCCCCCTATTCATCTGTGCACAACCCCCTGCGCATGTGCGAGCATTTCCCACATGCGTCCTGCCCCCCGCGCATCCCAAAAATCAGCTAGCCGGCAGGAGGCATGTGGGCGTATACAGGTGGAGCTGAACTGGGCCCAGCTCACATGCCTGCAGAGAGGGCTCTGCGTGCCAGTTGTGGCACGTGTGGCAAAGATTCGCCATCACGGCTGTAGAGTGTGAGGATGCCACAGGATGCCAGCAATGCCCCTTTTAATTCTGCAGAACAAAGAAGCCAAACTTTATGCAAAAGAATGAACAAACAATAAACCCAACAGGGCTTACATATGGATTTATTTATTTATTTATTTATTTATTTATTTATTTATTTATTTATTTATTAATCCAATTTATATGCCGCCCTGCTCCATAGACTCAGGACGGCTTACAATGCATTATAGCAATAGCCTGCATACTTTTTTGTATATACCTGCTTATTAAGGGCTTTCGACCCCCCCCCAGCGGTGTTGTTCTATACAAAGTTGGCTTATTGTCCCCACAATCTGGGTCCTCAATTTACCTACCTCGAAAGGATGGAAGGCTG